>JAAAKG020043090.1:0-43373 GCA_010014905.2 Druon quercuslanigerum
AACTTAAAAAATAAAATTTGTCAATTCCAATAAGTATTGAGTTTCACAAAAGTACAATTTGAAAATTTCTTTACTGGCCAAAATGTTAGCCAGGCACTTTATTTTTTTAAGCAAACTTTCCAGGTTTTTAAAATAATATGTTATAAGTGTTATAAAGGAATCTTAGTGTTTATTATAACTAATGTTCTTTAGTTCAATTTTTTTTTTTTCTTTTTAATGAAAATTGATATTTTTTGTTAAAAATATAAATGTTTGGTTGAATTTTCATATATTTTATTACAATTTCGACTTTTTGGCAGAAAATTTATCCTCTTGGTTAAAAATTAAAATATTTTATTTAAAATGTTTTAGTCAAATTCAAGTGTCTCAAACTCATTTTTTTGGTTGAATTGTTGTAATATTATTTGGTCAAAATCAAATGTTTTTAATTTTAAATTAAAATCATTTTTGATTAAAAACTCAAGTAATTGATTCAAAGTTGAAAAAGTTTTAAAAAATCCATTTTTTGTTATTATAGATTCATCATTTGGGTCAAAAATTAATATTTTCATTAAAAAATTGACAAAGTTTCACTGTCAATTGAAAACTTCTTTTATGTAGTTAAAAATTCAACTCTTTATTTAAAAATTTAATTCCTTCTTTAAAAATTCAAGTATTTTATTGAAAATTGGACATTTTTTATAGAAAATCAATTATCTTGGTTAAAAATTTCAACGTTTGGTAAAAAGGTACGCATTTTGTTGAAAAATGTTGTTATTGTAGAATATAATTATTTTCTGTTTAAAAATACAACAGTTTTTTTTTAAATAATTGTTTTTTCTGATAATTAAAATTATTACCTTCAAAATTCAACTCTTGGTTAAAAAATTAAATAACTTTCTGACAAGTTAGTTTTTTTGGTTAAAAATTAATTTTTTACCTAAAAATCCAACTATTTGGTTGAACATTCAGCTAAGAAAAATTAGATTTCCACTAGATAAAAAAAAAAAATTTTTTGACCAGAATGATGAATCTTTGACTAGAATATGTGCTTTTTAAACTAAAAATATAATTTTTTACCAAGTAGATTATTGTCTACGAAAAAGATGAATTTTCGACTAAAAAAGGTAAATTGTCAATTGATTATTTATTTTAGTTAAGAAAATTAATAATGTTTTTGCGAAGGGATACATTATCATTTCAAATGTTCTAATTTTATATTAAAATAGTTACATTTTCAGTTTGAAAATAATAATTTATATTTTAAAAAATTGCAAACAATTTATCAATATTAAATAAATTATCAAAAAAATAGTTAAACTTGCAAACAAAGTGTTGAATTTTCAACTAAAAAGAGGAATGTTCAATTTAAAGAGTACAATTTTTAAACTAAAATATGAATTTTTAAAGAAAAAAGATCCGTTTTCAACCAAATAATTGAATTTTAAACTAAGTGATCTGAGTTTTCAGCCGTAAAATTAAACTGGTAAATTTTATGTTAAAAAAATCAGTTTACAACACACAAAAAATATTAAGAAAAGATAAAATTTTTGACTTAAATTGTAAATATTTAACTGCAATATTTAACTTCAATATTTTAATTTTTAACCCAAATGATTAATTTATAAAGAAAAGATTATTCCATACCCAAAAGACGATTTTTTAACCAAATATATAAATTTTTATTAAAAAAAAATAACGCCTTAGCCAAAATAGAATAGTTGAATTTTCAGTTAAAAAAATTAATGATATACCAAAAAGTTACATTGTCATCTAAAACGATGGACTAGTTGAGACAATGAGATTTTCAGTAAAGAAAAAAATTTTTAAAGAAGCAAAAAATGTTAAAACATTGATTAACTATAAATTCTCAAAAAAAAGTTACACTTTCATACAAAGTGATGTATTATCAATCAAACATAAAATAGTTAAATTTTCAGTTAAAAAAAATTAATTAGCCACAAAAAAATACAACTTTTTAACCACAGTCATAAAAGGACAAATATAATTATAAATATATAAATCAAATACTTGAATTTTGAATAACAATGATAAATTTTCAAACAAGAATTTTAATTTCTACAAAAAGGTTGAATTTTTGATTAAAAAAGCTCATTTTAGAACCAAAAATTTAATAGTTAAATTTTCAGGCAAACAGTTAATGCTAAACCAAAGAGATCCATTTTCAACTAAAACGATGTAATATTAAATTCGATTAATTACACTGCCTGTCTAAAAAGATAATTTTTAACAAAATAGTTGAATTTTGTTCTAAAAAAGATCAATTTAAAAAAAATTCTAATAAAATGATGAATATTTAAACGTAATACTCGAACCTATAATCCTCCTTTTTCTTCTTTTTACTGTTTATGGCCTGAAATATTATCTATAATGTTCAAACTATTGATATTAAAAAAAAACGCATTTAGTAATCAGCTTGGTTTCTTTATTTTCGTCCATCAAGGCAAATCTGGAGATACATCCTATGAGATTTTTTATTGCTTTCAAATACCAATAAATAAATTTTTTTTCAATCATAAAAAAAATATTTTTAATTACCGATGAAATTTTTATATAAGTCTGTGGATTATCAATTTTTTTTATTTCGCTATTTCTAGCGCTGTTCCAACAAGGGGACACAATCAAGACAACGTTCCATAGTACATAGTATCTGAAATTAGGAAAAATTAATCGAAAAATAAAGAAATGCATTGCCCTCTTTTATAAAAGTTTTTTATTAGTTTTCGGGAGTGGTCCAACCTTGACTACATGAACCAACCCTGATCGCATTTTTTTTAAATAGCCCATTATTTTTATTTTCTTCATGTTAAATGAATTTAGTTCTGGGTAAAAAGCTTTGCAATCGATCAACCTTGACAAACTTGCCCTACGTTTTACTACATTTTACTACTTTGTTACGACATAAAACAAATTTTTTTCACAAGTGCGAACATTATTCCAAATTTTTCTATAAAAAAAATGCTCTAACGTATGAAAGAGGACTCGCCTTCAAAAAGGATAGTCGCATCCAAAAAAGGATTGAAATACCAGAAAGGACTCTCTTTGAAAGAAGGGTGGAACCCAAAACCTGACTCGGAGGCGGAAAAACATTAGCATGAAAGTAGGAAACTGGGTATGGAACTCTACTTACAACCAGCAAGGGGTAGCTAGGTAGAATTTTCGTATAAAAGACGTCCCAGAAACAGAGAGAACAGAGTTGAGAAAGAAGGAAAGAAAAATGGGAACAGACGTGTCTCAGAGAGAGAGAGAGAGAGAGAAAGAGAGAGAAGCACAAGTGGAGAGAAATGAGAGAATGGGGTCGAGGAACAGGGCTGTAGGGGTTGAATTTTATTAAAATATTTAAGTAGCGAATTGCATTAGGGAAATAGCGACACTATTGTTCGCTGAAATATCATTACTACCATTCGTGAATCAACGTGGAGCCAAAGTTTTGGCTTCTCATCGACCCTCCCTCCTCACAGTTCCCCAGGTCAGATTCTCTTTGAAAATTCCAAGACTTGAAGGCAAACAATGTCGTGAATTTCCCCAGCTAAAGTCGTTTTAATTCACTTTTGATATGGTACTTTACGCTTTTTATGTTCCTACTAAAGAATTTTATTTTAGGGTTTAATTCATTTAGTGAGTGAATTTAATTCGATATTTATAGGGTCACGAAAACAATTTGTTTGCCGATTTTTAACGATAATAGAGGAATAATAGACAAATTAATTTTTTAAATTTAAATTTTCAAATTACTATGTAAAAAGTGTAATTTTTAGTCAAAAAGGTTAACCTTCTAGCAAGACAGATTTCAAGAATATACATTAATTTGGAACCGTATAGTTCAATGTTTAATCAACAAGATTCATTTTATGCCAGAAATGAGGGATTATCAATGAATAACAAACATTTGCACACAAAGTTTTACAACTCGAAACTAGATAAATAGTTAAATTATTAGTTAAAAAAATTGATTTTTACTTAAAAAGTTAATTTTCCAGAAAATAGTTTCATTTGCCACAAAAAAATTTAATTTTTTATCAGAGTGTAAAATTCTTAATCCAAAACGATGACTTTATAACAAAAATTTTAATTTAAAAAAGTGAATTTGCAACAATACCGTAGATTTTTCAACCCAATAGTGAAATTTTAAATACTAAAATTAATTTTTAACCAAAGAACGACATTTCAATAATATACCTTAATTTTTAACCCAAAAAGTCAATTTTCGAGAATATGGTTTCATTTTTGACTAAACAGTTGATTTTTTTTTAAATCGTAGAATTCTTAAGCCCAAAATATGACTTTCTAATAGAAATTTAAAAAAAGAGAAAGTCAATTTGCAAAAAACCCGTAGAATTTTCAATTCATCAGTAAAATTTAGGACACAAAAATTAGTTTTTAATCAAAGAACGAAATTTCAATAACTTACCTTGATTTTCAAACAAAATTATAAATCTTTCACGAAATCAGTTCGAATTTTAAGATATTAATTTCAGGCTTTGACGTAAAAAGGGTTGTTTGTAAAAAAATGTAATATTTCAGCCTAAAAATAAGTGTCATTTTAAAATTAAAAAGGGTAGTTAAGTATAACAAAAAAACAAGAATTTTCTATACAATAGTTGAATTCTCAACAAAAACAAATTTATTTTATTCAAAATGGTTGCATTGTTATGAAAAAAACGTTTTTAAAGAAACAGCCAAATTTTTTTTAAATTTAGAAAGGCTTTTTAGCAAGATTTGGATTTTCAATTTTTTTTTAATAAAAAAATTTCATCCAAAATGTTAGTCTTTTATGCTAAAAAGAAGATCTCTGTCTAACAAATTATATTTATAAGCGAGTTATTTAATTTCTTACCAAAAGGTTTAATTTTTACTAAAACGGGAGAATTCTTGACGAAATATACAAATTTTTAATAAAATGGTTGTATTTTCAATCCAAAAGATTGATTTTTTAGAAAAAATTATAAATTTCAACAATTTAAATAAATTCGGAAACAAGTCGTTAGATTTTTAACCAGCGAGATTTATTTTCTATAAAAAGATGGAATTTTGGTAAATTACTGGTAAAATTAAAATTATTAAATTTTTAAACTAAAAATATATTATTAAATTATTATTTAAAAATTTAATTTTCAACAAAGAAATTTATTTTCCATAAAGTAGTTTTTAAATATTTAATTAAAAAATTAATTTTTGATTAAATATATCAATTTTTAACCAAGAGAATAATTTTTAACTTAAATTAGAAATCTTCAAACGGAACAAATGAGTTTTTTTTTAATTTGACAGACTTCAAATTAATCAGTTAATTTTTAACAAAAAAAATTAATTTTAAATAGAAAACAGTTGATCTTGACCAAACAATACCAATCAACAAAAAAGTCATATTTTTCAATTAAACAATAACATATTTCTTTTAGGCAGTTCTCTAGAAAAAAAGATAAATTTTCAAAAAAAATTAAATTTAAAAATAAAATTTTTAATGAAATGCATGAATTTGAACCAAATAAATGTATTTTAAACTAAAAAGGTTAGGTTTTAAATCTTGAATAACATGTAGTTAAAGTTTAGGTTGAAAAAAATGAATTTCTAACTAAAATTATAAATCTTCAGCAACAACAAAATTAATTTTTTTAAAACAGTTCAGCTTTTGACCAATTAGATAAATGATGACGAAATGATTTCAGAGCCAAAAATATGAAGACTTATTGATAATAACTAATATTTCAATCAAAAAAATTAAATTTCAACCAAATAAAGAAAATTTTAACCAATTAATGAAATTTTAGAATAAAAAATACTTCTAATGAATTAAATAAATTTTTCGCGAAATACTTGAATTTTTATACTGAAATAGATCAGTTTTAAACAAAATATGGCGGAAATAAATTTTAATTTAGAAAAATTAATTTGATGCAAAAGATTTGAATTTTTTACTGAACTGTTGAATTTAAAAGCCTAAAAGATAAATTTTCTGCTAAGAATTTGAATTTAACAAAACCGCTGAATTAAAAAAATACCAATTTCTAATAGCATAGTTTAATCTTCAATACAAGAAAACTTGTTGTAACGAAAAAGTGGTATTTTTAATAAAAACGATGTCGCGTCGCTTATAATTATAGTTGTGTGTGATTTTATATTTAAGAATACTTTCTATTTCTAAATTTAATTTACAACGTTTTAAAACCTGAAATGCTATTTTGAAGAACATCGGCTCAACGTTTGTCTGTTTACAAGGCCCGATCTTTTATACAAACTTCTACAAATTTCTACTTATATTATCCTATTGAAGAAGCAAAAATTGGTTTTCAAATTTTATTGTTATAAACCTTGGGCATGGTTACGATAACAAGTTTACTCCTAAGCCCTTTTTTGAGGTGCTCCTCTAAACGGGAAAAATTTCTGATCTCCACTAGATGAAAATGTGCAAACCAGACAACCTAAAGGTAGAGAATCATCGTAAGTGGGCGTAAGCTACATTTTCCCACTTTATATTATTTTTGACCAATAGGAATTGTCATCCCTTCCAAATGTATTTTGTAAGTGCTTTCTGCACCTTCGGTTTCTCTCAAAATTCTTTGAGTATGTTCAGTTGTCTTGTCACCTACACTGTGTACAGTTTAAGAAATAAATTACATTAGACAAAATATCATCTCTCGTTGTTTATTACGTCATAACTATAGATAATAGCAGCAATTGGTATTATTTAGACAAATACTTGACGATAATTCGAAATGAGAAATAATTCTCATACGGTAAATTAGATATAAATAAAATCAATACCGAAGTCAGTTCATTGTTTTTGTCAACTTTTTACAAACGATGATACTTCTACCAAAGTTTTGGCTTTTCATCGACCCTTTCTCCTGTGACCTGTTAAATTAGAGAGAAATACGGTCAGGGCACCAATATTTTTATCAATTTTCCAAAAAATAGGGCAATCATAAGGGAATATATATTTTTAATTAAGGTTAAGAATTAAGGTTATCAAGTTACTTCGAGCGCCTACATCGGAAAGAGATTTGTGTCTGCCAATAACTGGGGTTTACTACTTCCGGGTTTTGTTGCGGAAAATTTAACTGTCTGTTAGAGAATTCGTCTTTTTGGCTTGAAAGTTCTACGATTTGGTTAAAATTTCACTCGCTTTTGACTTAAAACAATTGTTTTATTTAAATTTGGACACTTTAGTTAAAATTTCATCTTTTTAAAATAAATTCTTCTGCTTAAAATTTAAAATTGAAATATATATATTTATCCTTAAGAACTTATTTCTTTGGGTCGAAATTTAATTACTTGGCTAAACTAGTAAAAACTTGTCAAGAATATATATTTTTATATTATTGGAGATTCATCATTATAGTTGATAATTAGTTTTTTTGTTAAAAATGTACCTATTTTATTTACCCTATATCAAAAACTAAGCATTTTTACCAAAGAACCTGAGTTTTAAATTTAAAAGAATTAATTTTTAACAAACTAATATGACTTCGGATAAAATGACATATTTTTCGGTAAACACTTGTATTTTTCACCCAGAACGTTAGAATTTTAAAATATTTTTATTTTCTATCTGATTGTTAAAAATAGTAATTCTGAATAAAAATATTTATTCATAACCAAATAATCAGAATTTTTAATGGACAAGATCAATTATTGTCGTTTAAAAATATAAATCTTTATCCGCAAGTGGAATAGTTACATTTTTAGTAGAAAAAATTAATTTTTAACAACAATAAAAAAAACTAAATTTAAACAAAATATATCAAGTCTTAAATAAAAATACGATAATAGTTGAATTTACAATCAAAGAGATGAATTTCCAAAAAATAATTATTTTCATGAAGGTAGTTCAAGATTCAACCAAGAAGATAAAGTTGTAACTAAAGAAATTTTTTTTAACAAAATATTTCCATTTCTAACGAAAAAAAAGATGCTTAGTTTTTTTATCTCTCATGTGGCATTGCAAAATAAGTTATTTTTATTCTTAATATTATCTCTCTTTACTAAAACAAAAATTACGGGTTTAAAAAAAAGTTCCAACAAAATTTGCAAATATTATTAAAATTATAGATTGCGTTTTTTGACATTTTATTGGACCTTTCATAGTTAACTAAAAAATGAAAAAAAATAAACGAAAATTATGTTTTCTAATAGCCAATTTTTTCTGTTCCAGGTAAGAAAGAAATATTTGTCTCATATTTGAGAACAGTTTAGGTAAGTGTAAATTTAAAGATGTCAAAAACTAGAACCTTCTAACCTTTTTTCCTAATTTTTTATCATATTTTGCAGTTTTTATTAAAAGGACATTTCCCTTAGTGTAAAATTAATGTTCTCGGTCAAAATTGTAATTATTCTTTAACATTTGAATTCCTTCCTATGCGTATTTGACTTTTTTTGTAAAATTGCATGATTTTTGGCTTTAAAATTTATCACTAGAAATCTTTTGAATTCCTCGAAATTTTTTAAATTCTTGGAGATTCCATAAAGTGTTTTAAATTTCGTGAAATTCCTTTGAATTTTCTTAATCTCTTAAAATTGTTTGGAATGTTTTAACGTTAATATTATTTTGTATATTGAAAATTCCGTAAATCCTTTAAAATAATTAGAGAATTTGAAAAAACCACTTGGTTGAAAATTAATCAGTTTTTGGTTGAGGATTTAACTATTTTGTTAAAAAATTTTATTTTTTCTTTAAATAAAGAGTTTTTGATTTAAAATAAAAATCTTTGTTAGTTAAAAATTCAATTTAATTTAATTACTTTTGTCATAAATGTAATTTTTAAAAAAAAAAAGTCCTATGCTATCTGGCCAATGAACTTTTCGCCTCTGGATATCACCGAACGAAAGGACACTTAAAATATGGTTGTTTGTATTAAATTATTTATGATCCTGTATTCGCCCTGCAAGCAAAGTCTGAAAAATGTTTTTATTTTTATTATTTTATGACTTATACACAAAACTAATATTAACTTTATTAGTATTATATAATTAGCTTAATTAAATTAAACGTAATTATATTTCAACTAGTTCCATGTCATCCACAGGCGAAATATTCTCCTATTAATATACTGGCCTATGGATGACACTCAGTAAAACGAGTTTTGAAATGTGGTTGTTCAGGCGAAGTCTGTGCTTGCCTGATGAAGCCTTCACCTAATAAAGAAGTTTTCGCCTGTGGATGACTCAGAACGAACGTATATTAAAAATTTGGTTGTTTTTGTCAATGAATTCATAAACCTCTGGTTATAAGGAAAACTATGTCAGAAAAAATGTTTTTTTTTCTCTTTAACTTATATCAAAACTAATTCTGGTTTAATTAAAATTGAATAATTAATCAAAGTCTGATTTAACTACTTCTATGCTAGCTGTATCAAAGTCTGCATCTCCTAAATAAAGTATTCGCCTCTGGATAACATGGAACGAATTAGATGTTCAAAATGTGATTACTTAGGCGAAGTCTTTGCTTGCCTAATTAAGTCTTCGCCTGATAGTGAAGTTTTCGCCTATAGATAACTCAGAATGGACGGACGTTTAAATTTTTTAAAATAATTTATTCATAACACTCTGTTCATCCTGAAAACTAGTTCAGAAAAAATGTTTTTGATATTTTAAAACTGATACAAAAACTAATTTTGGTTTATTGAAAATTATTTTATTAATTTAAATCTGATATAACATGCTCTATGCTATCCATAAGCAAAGCCTTCGCCTGCTCAATTAAGTATTCGCCTGTGGATGACACAGAACTAAAGCACTTTTAAATGTGGTGTTGTAGGGGAAGTCTTCGCTCGACGAATGAATTCTTCGCCTGATAATAAATTTTTCGCCTATGGATGACATGTAACAAACAGACTTTCAAATTTTGTTTATTTTTATTAATTTATTTGTAACACTCTTTTCATCCTGCAAATGATGTCGAAAAAAATGTGTTTGATATTTTAACTAGTTCTACGCTATTTGTATTCAAATTCTTCGTCCACCCAATTAATTATTCGCCTCTGGATGACACAGAACGAGCGGAGCCTCAAAAACGTTTTTCAGGCGAAGTCTTCGCTTGCCTAATGAAGTCTTTGCCTATGGATGACAAAGAAGGAACAGAAGTTTTAACATTTGTTTCTTTTTATTAATTATTTCATAATACTTTGGTTATCCTAAAAAAGAAGTAAAAACAATATTTTTATTATTTTCAAGCTAACATACAAAACCAATTTTAATTGTTTTAAATTTTGTTTCAATAAATGTGACTACTAGTCAGTAACATTACCGTGCTGTTTCTTTTCAAAAGTTTAATTATCTTGTTAAAAATTGGCCGTCCTTCTAGATTGAAAATTCTTCTTTCATAGTGAACAGGTAATCTTTCTTGGTTGAAAATTCGTCATCTCCCCAGTGTTTTCTTTTTTCTCAATTAAATTATCAAAACAGACTGTTTCTTGCAGTTTCCAAAGAACAAGTTTGAATAGAAATAAAATCAGAACGCATGACAAAATACTAGCCTCGTTAGAACTGAGAAAGCACTTCCCATTCTAAGAAAGTTGCGAAAGTTCCGCGAAGGACTATAAGACGAAAACTTTATTTATTTAAGTTATGTTTCTGCAGCTTCAAAAACAGCAATTTCCCCAGTTTCTAGTAGCCAATTACAGAAAATTTGTAGTTGACTCGCTTCGTATTCTTTGAGAACGACACTGGCATTAATTCCATTTTCAAAGCTAGCACGTGGCCATTATCAGTGGAAACCTGCAAAACCTTTCAACCGTCGAGAGCCGGGAGAATTTAAAATTGAAATTCAATTAAAACATCAGCTGGCTCGCTTCTCGTTATCGCCTGAATTTTTCAAAGTGATTCGCCTCTCGTTTCAAAGTCTCGTTTCGCGTGTTAGCCATATTCCCTCGGCAGTATTAAAGGCAGAGGATACAAGCTTTCTAAAGACTTGAAAAACTTTTCCAGGTGCCTAAAGTTCTAGTAAAACGGCTTGCATTACGAGGCGTGCATATTCCGTTGGCAGAAAAAGTCTATGGACTTAGGATGAGAAAAATTCGGTCTGAAATTATACTAAGAAGGTTATAACCCAGAATGGTTGAAGTTAGTTATTTTGAATTTACTGAAAAATGTCAAATTATTTTTTTAAGTCAAAAGTATTTTTTTTCGTCAAAGGTCGCCCAGTAAAACAAATAAACTTTGATGGACAAAGTGATTTTCAGAAGACAATTATTATCTGATTAAATTTTTTTTATTGAAAGCTTATAAAATTTCTCATCGAACTGACATGATCGATTTTTAATTTTTTCTAATTTTTTGCTTTATTCAATAACAATTTTTTTGTAATTTCACTTTTGAAGTACACCGGCTTGAAAAAATGCTTTGATTAAATCGATAATTTCTAGAAAACGGAAAACAACTATCCAAAAAAGATTTCCAATGTTAAAAAAATTTATTGAACTTGGAGTAAAAAAATAAAAGAATGGAAATGGTTTTCTGGGGAATGTCGGCGATTCATCACTTTATTCGCACTAAATTTGAACAATTTATAGACAAAAAGAATTTTTTTAATAAAATCTAGCAGTTGATTACACATAAAAAAGCAAGTCTAAATGCTAAAAATTGCCACATTATACGTTTGTTAATAAGTTTGGTTTAACATTTATAAAATTTTATCGATTTATAGCTAAAAATCATTGTTGAATAACCGGCTGTTAATCCCGTGAATAAGCGGTATTTTATTTATAATTACATAATATGATAAAAATTTGTTTTAGCAATTGTTGTTTACAAAAACAAATTGCTTTCTGTCACCCAAATGTTATAAAAATTTAGAGGTTTGAAAAACTAATAATTTTTATTTGTCGGCCGAATATTATGCTTAGGTTTTATTTACAAGTAATATGCGAACGATTCCATAGCAAAAAACTTTATTTATTCCATCAAGAATACCGGATATGGATTTTTGTTTCTAAAAATTGCTTTTAAAATCACAAATTATTTATTAGCTTTTATTTATTTAACTAAAAAACTCTCATTGCCCAAAATGTCCAAATTTAGTGCAAATAAAGTGACGAATGGTCACCGATCCCCAGAAAACCATTTTCATTAACTTATTTGTTTATAAATGTTCAATAAACTTTTTAAATTTTGAATCACAATTTGCCATTATTTTTGGATAGATGCATTTAGCTTTTTTGGTATTTTTGGTAAAATCAAAACATTTTTCGAAAACCGGTAAATCTTTTTTTCATTTCTGTTATTAAATAAACAAAAATTTTAAAATCGTTCATGAGAGTTCGATGCGAAATTTTGTTAGCTCTCATCTAAAAAAAATTGAAAACGGATAATAATTTTCTTAAGAAAATCAGTTTTTACACGGAAGTTTTTTTTTGCCCCTCTGTAGGTCGTCACACATTGCCCCCTTTTGAGTCAATTTTGTTTTACTTTAATTTTATTTTATAAGTGCCTGAAAGAAAACAAAATTATTATACGTATAAGCATACTATCTTAGCAGACTTTTATATTCGAAATCGTTATAATGTTCAACAGGATAGTTAAATTTCCAAACAAAAAAGAAGAGGAATAATTTTTTACCAAAAGATATCAATTATCAAGAAAACAGTTAAATTGGCAAAGAAAAACACGAGTTTAACAAAATAGTTGAATTTTTAAGCCACAAAAATGGATTTTTAACCAAATTGTTAAACTTTTGTGCAAAAGGGACGAATTTTTAACAAAATAGTTTGATTTATCAACCAAATTGTCAAATTTTTAAACAAAATAAATTCAAGTTTAGCGACAAAATGCCTAATTTGTAAATTCTAGTTATAACTTTAAGCCAAAAAGACAAATTTTTCAGAAGACGGTTGAATTTTCAAACACGAACATTCCTACAAAAAAAAATCAATTTATTAATTCAGGGGAATAAATTTTTTATTCAAAGATACAATCTTTTTGAAACATTACTTTTTAACAAAAGTGTTGAATTTTAAGCCTAACAAAATTAGATTTGGACCAAATAGTTGAACTTTACAGCGAATAGAATGAATTTTTAAGAAAACAGTTTGATTTTCCACCAATGTAATGAATTTTCAAGTAAATTAATTAATCAACAACAAAACAAATTAACCTTTAAGGTTAAGCTTTAATCTCAACTCTTAACCGTGCAGATACATTTTTACTAAAAAAAATACTATTTCTCAAAAAAAAAAGAAATTGTTGATACTTCAATCATAAAATATTTTTATTTTAAGTCAATTGCAGTTAAAATCAACCAAACAAGATAAATAAGATCATAAAATTATTTTTAACAAATGAGTTTTGTTTTTAACAAAGAAAATTAATTTTTAATCGAAAAATATTAATTATCGTTTCAAAATTTTGTAGTTAAATTTTCAAATAAAAACCATTCATTTTAAACAAAAAAGGCTTTTTAAATCTTCAGTTATAAAATTAATCTAAAAAATAAATTTTTACGAAAAACTTAAATATTTAACCAATTAAACCAATTTTTATTCAAGCAGTTAAACTTACAACCAATCACCAAAATTTTTAACGAAAAAAGTTGATTATTCAATGAAAAATTTATTAGTTGATTGTTTAAGTGAAAACAATTAATTTTGACTCAAGGCAGGTTAAATTTTCATTTTTAAAAATTAATTTTCAACACAAAAACATATTCTCAGCAGAGAAGTTAACTCTTTAGCGAAGAAAGTTGAATTTTAGAGCAAATGCTTATTTTTTCAACGACATCAAAAAATAATTTCCAATCAAAAATGGAATAATCGAATTTTAAGTTTGAAAAAATAATTTTAAAAAACAAGAATTTTTTTCAGTTTCATTGAACGCAAGTAGACAAATTTGCAACCAAATTTTTTGATACACAAGCAAAAGAAAATAGTTTCACCAATGAAAATTAATTTTATAAACAGGAAGATGAATCTTTAACAAAATACATGAATTTAAAAAAAAATAGATGTAGCTAAAAAACATAAGTTTTTAACAAAAAATAAAATATACAAATGACAAATATACAAATGATATATTTTAAACAAAATGGGTTAATCTACTACCAACAGAATAAATTTTCAAATGTAAGAATAATTTTCTACCCAAAATAAATTCATTTTACATAATAAAGCTGAATTTTTTATGCGACTCTACCGATTTTTAATAAAAATCTAATTTTCTACCACTTAGTTAATTTTTTAACTAGAAAGTTTAATTTTTAGCAAAATTGTTGCGAATTACATTGATGATCTTTTAACCAAAAAAAGAATTTCCGATTTGAATCAAAACCAGTTAAACTCAACAGAAAGTATTAATATTAAAAAATAGGATAAGTTTAAACCAAGCAGACAAATTTTCAACGAAAAAAATAAATTTTTAACTAAAAAGATTAATTTTTTACCACAAAACAAATTTTTTTAATAGAATACATGGATTTTTTACTAAGAAAGATGAAGTTTTATCCATACAGTCGAATGTTCAAGTGAAAGAGATAAATTTTAAACTAAATATATAATAGTAGAATTTTAAGTTATCAACTGTAAATTGTCAACAAAAAAAGAAAATATTTATTAAGGAAATATTTAAATTATTTACAAAAGATGTGAATCTTTAATCAAAAAGATAAATTTTTAACAAAGTTTCAAACAATTTGTCGAATTTTTTCCAAAAAAATTTTTTTTACTAAAGCTGCTTTCAGTTTTTGCAAAATGATTTGGAGTCACTGATTTCATGAAAAATTAACAATATACAATTTGTGAGAGATTTTCGTAGCGAAATATTTAAACAATTGGTTTTTTAAATTTTGGATTACTGTGAATCATTTAAGTTACTACAGATATTCTTGAAAATAATAATATATATATGCAATTCTGTTATTTAATTTTATAACTATTCGTATGTTTAGATAAGAAGATGTTTTTCAACCAGAATTACTATAATTTTTAAATACTTAAAAATTTCATGATATTCAAAATTGGTAATAACAATGAATAATAACAATTTTTTTAATTTTAAATTTATATAGATATATTGACTTTAAATATTTTTCTCAAAAATTAAAAGCAGTTTTAGTGCAAAAAAATACTTTTCCAGATCAAGGGGCCGAAGCTTTATATTTATTTAATAAATTTGTTGACTACATCAACAATTATTGTATTTCATATTATTTTATTATAATTTATTATCATACCATATTATTCTAAATATATTTTTCTTTATTGAGATGACAAAGGGAAATGCAAAATTAAAAAAGAAACAAATCCCAAGTTTTGGATACATTACCCATCCCTGTCAATTGATTTTTTCATCACAACCGTATCATCTAAGAAAGCTAACACACGGACCATCACTGTTTTGAGATCTACACCTTCTTCGTCGAAGAAGGCCATTCTGAGACACTTGTCCGTGAATATAATAAATAGCAATGAGGTCATAACGCATCCCTCTCAAACGAATTTGTCCTAACAACCGTATCATCTGCGAAAGCTAACCCACGTACCATATCTGTCTTAAGATCCATACCCTCTTCGTAGAAGAGAGCCAACCCTAGACGCTTGTCCGTATATATGATAAATAGCAATGAGGTCATAACGCATCCCTCTCAAATGACTTTGTCCTAACAACCGTATAATCTGCTAAAGCTAACCCACGTACCATCACTATTCCGAGATCCACACCTTCTTCGTCGAAGAGGGCGCACCCTAGACATTCGTCCGTGAATATAATAAATCACCATAAGGTCATAACGCGTCCCTGTCAATTGACTCTGTCATAACAACCGTATTATCTTCAAAAGCTAACCCACTCACTGTCTCGAGATCCAACCCTTCTTTGTCTAAAAGGACCATTCTTAGATACTTGTCTAAGCTTTTACGTTTTCCTGTAGATAAGTCGATTTAGTGAAAGGGTCGATTTTGGCAGGCTTGAGTGGTCAAGACCCTGCAGAAGTATTATGGATGTGAGGAGTTTGTAACGGCTTCACCGCGCCAAGTGAACAGCCATGTGTCACTGGTCAGAATGCAAGTGTTCTGTATCCCCTTTGGAATCCTTTATTTTCTGGAAAAGTTGTGCAGTGTCAGAAAGCCCAGAAGGAATCGGAGAGTTTCTTCCACGAAATTCCCAGATGTATAGAGATCAATTCGCTTCAAATAACTCGAATCCGATTTCAGTTATTGAATGAATTCTGGCTTTTGCGTATTTCCAGAAAATCTAGTTGCACTGGGGTGAAAGTGATCTTTTTTTAGGTCAGTAATGTTTTTATAAAACGCATATCTTCATGGAATAATCATAAAAAATACAGAATGAATAATTTTGATTAATGAATTTCGCGGAGAATTTCACCCCCAGGATTTAATTTACTCAAACTAACCAGGGTGGCCGCCACCCTCTTGTCATATTTTCATCATAGAACCTTTGGTGAAAAAAATCATCAATTAAAATTAAAAAAGATTACTTTATTACCATAAAACAAAATTTTGTACGCCAAAAGGACGAACTATTAACAGAAAAGATGTCTTCTAAACAAAATAGTTAAATTTTCAGAAAAAAATAGTTGAAACTTCTGCCAAACAGTTGACTTTCTAAAAACAAAATGGTATATTAAGTTTTTAAAAGAACAGACGAATCTTTAATCGAAAAGGACAAATTTTAAGAACGAATAAGCAAATCCGCAACAAAACAGTTTAATTTGAGATGAATTTGTTAAATTTCAAACCAAAAAAGATCAATTTTCAACAAAATAACCAAAACCAGTTAAATTCGCAAAAAATTAATTTTTAAACAAACTTTTGCGTTTGCTACCAAGGAGTTAAACTTAGAATCAAAAGGGATGGATTTTCGATAAAATAATTCAAATTTTAAACAATTTGTCGAATTTATAAAACAGCAAGACGAGCTTTTTACAAGAAAGTATCATTTTTATTAAAAATTTTTATTACAAAAAATTTGTAAGTTAATATTTTAGTAATAAAAAAATTAATTTTCAATAAATTTGTTAAATTTTCAACCCAGGGTTAAATGTGAGGACCACAAAGGCTTATTTTCGACCAGGAAAATAATTTTCTACCACAAAAGATAAATTTACAACAAGCTACGTGAATTATTCAACAATAGAATATTTAATAATTTACTGAAAAAGAAGTTTTCTAAATTTTCAATGTTTTAAGGAAAAACACGAATGTTCTATAAACAAAATACTAAAATTTCTAACCCAGGAGATAATCCTTTACTCCAAACATAAGTTTTTAATAGATTAGTTTCACTATTATTTAAGTTATTAACTTTTATATAAGAAAAAATCAATTTTCAAGAAAATATTTTGAATTTCAACAAGAGAGATTAATTTTCAGCTAAAGTTTCTAAGTCTGTAACTTTTACATTTGATAACATTTTTAATTGAAAGGATAAATCTTTAAATACAATTGTATACATTTTTAGCTAAAAGAATTAATTATAAATTAAAAATGAATAAGGCTAACTTAAAAAGATGAGGTCTTGACCATTTTGTTTAATTTTCAACTAAAAAGGATAAATTTTCAAACAAAAATTGAATAGTTAAATTTTTGGTTGAAAAATTAAATAGTTAAATTTTTGGTTGAAAAATTGAATGCTTAACCAAAGTATATGATTTTTCAATGAAATTGTTAATTTTTATCATAGGGATAAACCTAAAGCTAAAAAACATTTAAGCAATTGAATTTAAAAAATCAAAATAAAAAAACCTTTCAACCACTTTTACTCAAAAAATTAATTCCTGAATCAAAAAAAAAAAAAATTCAACCAATGAAATGAATTGTCAACCAAAGAAATGAATTTTTAACTAAAATAATGAATCTTGAACTATAATAGTTAAATTTTCAGTTGCGAAATTCATTTAAAACTAAGAAAAAAAATGCACATTTTCAACTAAAGAGTAGAACCTTCATCTAAAATTATTATTTTTAAACAAATAATACAAGGGTAGATATTTTATAAAACAAATTTCAATTTTAAATAAAAAACAGATGAATTTATGAAAAAGAAAAATTAAATTTTCAACTGGAAATGATAAATGAGCATGCAAAAATATAATTGTTAAATTGCGTGTTAAAAATAGTTAATATTTAACAAAAAAATATGAATTTTCAACAAAATAGTTAAAACCTAACCCAAATAAATGGATTTTGAGCTAAAACAGTGAATTGTAACTTAAAAAGTTAAATTTTTAGTTAAAGAAATTTATTTTTAACAAACAACAAAAAACGATTTTTCAATCAGAGAATCAGAAATGATAAATCTTCAACTCTAATAATTCAATTTTCAGTTAAAGATTAACTTTTAAAACAAAAACAGATAAATTTATCTAAAAAAAATAAATTGTTAACTAGATAGTTTCATTTTTAGCTAAAAAGGATAAATTTGTACCCCTAAGTATAATTTAAAATAAATTTTAAGTTTCAATCATTCTTTTAATTTTCCAAATTTTCTTATTCTAATTCTAATTTTTTCTTATTTTAAATTAAATTTTTAATTAAATAAGTGAGTTTTTAATTACGAAAAATGCAACCTTAAACTAAAAGGTTAAATTTTTAACTATAGACTCAAGTTGATGAGTTTTATATAAACAACAAATAGAAAAATACTTAAAATTTTGCATTTATTTTAATTAAAAACTGATAAATTAAAATAAAAAAGACAAATACGAAATACGAATTTTTAGTAACATAAATGAATTTTCAAACAAAGTGATGAATCTTTTTCTCAAATGATGAAACTTCGACAAAAAAATGAATTTTTAGCAAAAAGTTGAATTTTCCAACTGTAACTATAAAAACGAATTTTCTAAAAGTTAAATATAATAAGGAATAAAGTTTTAACATCGTTTATTAATTCCCAATTTTCCTATAAAAATTATAAAACTTCAAATAAAAGGTAATTTACTATTAAATTATCGATTTTTTAAATAAATAGTCTGATTTTAAACTAAAAAGTTAAATATTTTTGCCAAAATAATCCAGGATTCAATTATATAATTAAATTTGCAATAATAAAAAAGTGTTTAAATTTCTATCCAAAGAGATAACTTTTCTGCGAAAACAGTGAAATTTTTAGGCAAAAAGATTTAAGTTGAGAGCAATTATTTTTAATTCAAAAAAGTGAATTTTTTACATGTTACATTAAACTAAAAAGACGAACTTTTTAACAAAATAAATACTTTTTCGACGAAACCATTAAATTTTTTGCCATAATAGTTAAGTTTTTAACCAAAAAGATAAATTGATAATAAAAATATACATAATATTTACAAAAAATTAAATTTTTAACCGAAAAGTGAAAGTTTAAAAAAAAAGTAAACTTACAACAATATAGTTTAATTTTTAACAAGGCAGATGAATTTCCCAACCGACACTATTAATTTTAAACCAGAAAAATAATTTTTCAAAATAGAAGATTAATATTTTTCCAAAAGGCCACAATTTCAACTAAATACATTATTTTTCAAAAAAACAGTTTAATTTTCCAAGCGACGCTGTGCAATTTCAACAAGAAAATTGATTTTCTACAAAAGAGTCAATTTTGCAAATGAATATTTTAATTTTTAAGTAAATGGTTAAATTTTCAGAAAAATAATTTAATTTTTAATAAAATAGTTAAATTTTTAACTAAACAAGATAAGCTTCCAATCAGAAACACAATAGTTAAAGTTTGAATTTAAAAACCTAATTTTTAACAGAAAAACGAATTTTCTACTAGTTAAATTTAACTAAAAAAGAAAATTTTTTAACAGCATTTTATCCCCTACAAACATAAATCCTCAACCAAAAATTAATAATTGAGATTTCAATCATAACGTTTTATAATTTAAAATAAAAGCAATTCAATTCTATTAAAAAGATGAATTTTCAAAAAGATAGTTGAATCTTCAACCAAGAAAGTCTAATGTTCATTCAGTTATATTTTTATTTAAAAATACAATAAATTTTTAACAGAATAATTTAATTTTGAAAGAAAAAAGACCAATTTTCAAAAATATAGTAGAATTTTAAGAACAAAAAGACAAATTTTTAATACAGCAAATGAATTTTCAAAGAAAAAGGATGAATTTTCAACCAATTGTTGAATTTTTGACGATTCTTCATCTAAAGTCCCCATTTTTTCTGAACAGTTATTCATTTTCATTGACCCTGATCATTTTTAAATACCAGGATCGCAATCTCGTAACTTCTGTAGTTTATTAAAGGAACAATACCATTTCAAAAGTATTATCCTCGGCATTTATTTTAAAGTGCCTCATACAGAAATCCCTTGCTTTTCCCTGACTTTCTCTGACCAATAAAATTTCCCAAATTTCCCCCGATTCCAGGTTTTCCCTGACCTAGTGCCATCCTCTATTAAACCAGGGGTCACATAAATCTGCAAACGCAACATAACGTAACACTCCTGTAATCTAATTATCCTCGCTTTGCTAAAATTTTGCGTGGGGCAATTCAAGATTTGCAGGAATTGCATGATCACCGTGAAAATCGCGAATTGCGGAAGCCCGTTCTGTAAAACCGCCAACGGATAGGAACTCGCCGAACAAAGCATAAATCACATCGCGCCGAGCATTCGTTACACGGGATGCAGACCATGAAATACAGACTGTGTAGGTGTACTCATCCCTTTCGTCCAGGCCTCCAGCCCTTCCCATACAGGCGTTTTGTGTTACGCTCAACGAAGCAAACTCGTCCGATTGAGTCCGGAATAATTCGCAAAGCACGCCAGTACGCTTTTGATGTCTCTAGTCTCTACTCTCTACTCTCTACTCTCTACTCTCTAGTCTCCACCAATGTAACGCGCGTTATCAACCATTCGCGTTATCCGGTCTCGAAAGCCGAACTAAACCAAGATAACATTTCCTCCTTTGTCGACGAACGACGTTTTCCTCTCCTGTCACCCTCATCCACCCACCCACCCACAATCAAGTTGCCCTCAGTCACCCGATAGCTCCCACCTCTGGGATGCCCGCACGATCCAACGAGCGTGGTATCACGATCGGTGCCTTGAGGATAAATCGAAGGTTTCTCGCTTCCTGAAGATAAATTGCTGGTCTCTCGTCTTAGAAAAGCACTAGAGGCAAAGCTGAGGCATGGTCGTGGCCACAGCGAAAACTATCGTTGATGCTGTGGAAGAGAGGGGCACAAGTGTTTCTTTAAAATTTTTGCTTTGCAGTAAAATTTTTAGTGTGGTTCTAAGTTTCCCATTAGAGTAAATTCTTTTTTAAAGAAAAAACAGTGCCAGATTACCATAGGTGTCATATTACCATAGGTGTTATATTACCATACGTGTCATATTATCATAGGTGTCATATTACAGTAGGCGCCATATTATCATAAGTGTCACATTATCATAGGTGTCCTATTACCTTTAGTGCTATATGGCCCCAGATACCACATTATAATCCCAGGTTGTGCTACGTTATTACTCTAATCCCTACTCCTACCCAAGTCTCAAAACCATCTACTAATACCTCATCTAAAGCCCTTAACATGTCTCACCCTTATCCTCTCGTAGTCGCATATCAATAGCTACATCTATCACATGGACAAGCACAGTCACTGTTCCCTATTATGCCTTCTTGCCCCGACCTTTTATCCCTTTACCCAAAACTTATGCTACTTTATCCTAAACTTATTGCATCTTTAGCCCAACTTATGCTACTTTACTCCGAGCTTATTCCACTTTACTCCAAACTTTTACCGTTCACCCCGAAACTTATGCCACTTCACTCCAATTTTATGCCACTTTATCCTAAACTTATTTCACTTTACCCCAAAATCATGCCACTTTACCCTAAACAAATTCAACTTTACCCCAAACTTATTTGGTTTTGCTCCAAACTTATGCTGTTGACCATACCTACTTTTCTTTCCCATCGTTCCAGAACTAATTCCCTTATGGTATGCAAAACTATTTCAGGAATCCAGGACCCTAATCATCCTTTACCTAGACAACACTATTGCTAAATCTTACTCTACCTGCCCATTTCCCCTCTTTTGGAGTGGCATCCACAAATACCATCATTTTTCCTCCACCATCAGATACACCTTTTTCTAAATTGAACTCAGTTACTGCGATCTGTAAAACGCCAATGTGTCAAAAAATGTCCTGTAAATAAGAATGAAAAAGAAATAAGATAAAAGCGTTTGGTCTTTAATTTCCCTTTTCATTGACATTTACTACTGATTCACTTTCTCTTTTTAGTCTCTTATACAACTCATTTATATGCTATGATATATGGTAAATAATAAAAATTAAAAAATAGCGAACTTTAATATCTTAATTCATGCTAAATAGATTCTAACTCAACAATTACCGGGAATTACTCTAGTTCCGTTTCGTATTTTAGGAAATATTTTTGACATCGATTTCATTAGGATTTATTAGGAGTAGTTACTGGCAGGTCCCAATGTTTTCAGGGTGGCGCCAGCACATATTCATCTCCACGCCCTGAGGAGGTCAGTTTCAATTTATGATAATGCCCTTTGGTCTAAAAAATGCGCCTAGTACCTTCCAAAACCTTATGTGGGAGATTCTCGCCGAGCAATGAGGTAAATTAGCGATCGCGTACCTAGATGATATTATCATTTATTCGGCTAACTGGCAAGAGAGCACCTTGCCCTCATCTTCGAACGTCTGTCTATCGACGGACTTACAGTCTCACCAAAAAAGTTTAGTTTCAGTCAAACTAAACTCCACTATCTCGGACATGTTGTCGGTACCAGCGGGACTTCAGCACAGCCCATTCATATCGAAGCTATCAAAAACGAATGTATCCCGAATTCCTCAATCCTGTAAAATTAAAGGATTTCAAAACTGCAAAACTCGCATTCCAAGCACCAATAACTCTCAGTCGTCCAGATCCTTCTTCACAATTTGTTCGTCAAACCGCCGCAAGTGTAGCCTGATAGTCAGCGTCGTATAATTTCTTTCGCGAATGTTAAATTTTGTACCAACGAAGCTAAGTACCATTGCAACGAGCAGGAGTTTCTCGCGATTGTGTGGGCCATAAAACGGTATCGCTCATTTTTAGAGAATTAGCCTTTTATTTTACGCACAGATAGAAAAACGCTCAATTGGCTGGAACGTCAAATGAATAATCCCAATAAGCTCGGGCGTTGGGATCTATACCCGAAAAAAGAATGAGTTGCCCGATGTGCTTTCACGCCACCCAAATCCCAATGAAATATCTCAGAGTGAATCCGCTATTTTATTATTTTGACTCGAGCTCTCGTCGTCAGTACCTTACAAACTACACAAATACTGCCGTTGCTTTGAGAAGTCCTAGCTGCTTAACAGGAGGATCCATTATTCACCCGCGATGCTTTGCGTTGGCGAGAAATCCCTGATCGAAAACCCGCGAATCAAGTAGTAGAAGCATTTTTGAAGAGACATCGGTTAGACGAATCCGGTTTCTTGCACCGAAGTACTATTGACTACAAATGACTATTGCCAGTTTTTGATTGCACTTGCATTACATGAGCGGATTCTGTGGAAATATCACGACGCGCCTCTACGAAGACACCCGGGTGCCGATAAAAGACTCCGCGCTATCCAAGCAATTTTCTTTTGGTCTGGCATGAATCTCGACATTCGCCGTTATGTGTCCGGCCGAGTTACATTTCGTGTTTGGGAGAGGGTAGCTGTTGATGTAATGGGTCCTTATCCCCGCACCCAAGACGGAAATCGGCTTATTTTCGTAGAAACTGATCTATTTACACGTTGAGTTGAGGCCTTTCCCTTTCACGCTTCACAAGCGCCACGCCAAACTTAAATTCTCAAAGAGGAGGTCTTCGCGCGTTACGTATACCCCAAACATGTCTTAAGTGATAATGGAACTCAGTTCACATGTTACGTGTGGAGAAAAGAAAGCCAACGTTGGGACTGTGAACTGTGGACCACGCCGGTATACCACGCGCACGAATCCCACGTTACGCTGGAACTAGGAAATAAAGAAAGGTTTTCGGCTTCGCCTTCATGCACAAGACCAACGATCCTGGGTCCAGCATCTCCCTAATATTCTTGTCGGGTTACGTCGACGGAAAAACACCGCCACGGAAGTCCCTCCGAGTTTTTCACTTTTCGAACAAGCCATTTCCGGGACGGGAGAATTGCGTTTCCAGAACCCCGAAGAGCGGAACAAAATAGAGGAGTGTCGCCGAAGACAGGAAAAAGACTTTCAACAGCAAGCTACGTATCAGGCCAGATACGCTAGCGCCCAGCTGTACCCCGTCTTGTGCCAGCAGACTGGGTGTATACTCGCCAAAACAAACTATCCGACAAATCACCTGGCTCAAACGCAAAACTCGCAGAGATTTGCACTGGCCTCTATCAAATTTTGAAACACCTATCGGGAGAAGTGTATTGGCTCGAAAAGGAAGATGTGGCCCAAAAGGTTCACAGTAGCAGCCTCGTTTCAGTCCCATCTTATTTCGGGAACAACCTGGTTACCCCGAAGATTCTGCAACGAGAAATAGGGCAGGAGCCCGAAGGTTTTCTTCAAGATGGGTACACGGATCCAACTCAAGACGCTCCAGGTCAAAGGGAAGCCAGTACAAAATTGATTTCCGACTCCGAGCAATCCGACGAAATCCTAAGCAAAGACGGTGTCACAAATCTACAAGCAGTGGACGCACTTCAATATAATGCCAGACTCGCGGATGCTGCAAGGCACTTTTATTGTAAATCATTAGGTTATGATTCAGCGACTGTAAAGCACTGTGATATTTGTAGTTAAGGTGAGGCTACCGAGAGGTACCGTTTAAATTGAGCATAATTTCAATTAAATTTCATTGCCGACAACTTTTACAGGTTTAAGCTAAACCTATCCCAGGGAGGGTTGGAATTGCTATAAGTCACTTCTCGAAGATAAGAAGAAAAATTAAAAAAAAATTTTTTTTAATTTTTAATTTACGCTTCACCCTTCTTATTTAATTAACAAAATGCATTAGGTAAATAAAAAAGCTTTGGTCTTAAAGTCACTTTTTCATTGACCTATACTACTGATCATTTGTACCCTTTTCATCTAGTAAAAATAAAAATTAGATAAATAAATAAAAAATAACATTCTTTAGCCTTGAATATAATTCCTTTCTCTTTGATGATTTATTTTAATATAGTTTTTAATTTTTTTTAATTTAGCCTAAATCCTAAAAAATAAAAGCAATTGAAAACATAATTCATCAAAGTGTTTCATTTTCAATTTTTTATTTCAATGACATGTGCTACTGATCCCCTTCCCTATCTTCATTTGAGAAATAAAAAAAATAGATAATTATCCTTGAGATATAACTTTTCGTTTTATTTAATAATTCTAACACTGATCTTCTCACCCATTTTATTTAATTGAAATAATAAATTATGTAAATAACAAAGAATAAATAAAGTTTTTGTTCCTAAATTCTGCTTCTTGACCTAATGTACTACTTACCACCTTCACCGTTCCAGACTATTATATGATTCATCTATGTTGCATTATTTATTGAACAACTTTCATTGAACTGCACAACTGAGAACTATCAATAAATAATGGTAAACCAAAAATATTGTTTCTAAAATTATACTGAAAACCTTCAGTGAATACATTCACTGACATTACTAAATTATATTACAACTTATAGGTATTGCATTTTCGAAAAAATTAATAAATTTTAACTGAACAGCTTAATTTTTACCAATAAAAGGAATATTCCACTAAGAAGATAAATTTTATACCAAAAATAGGAATTTTCATTTTTTCCCACAAGCGTTCAATTTTTATCCAAATATGTTAATTTTTAACCAAGAAAAAAAGTAAAACTTATCAAGAAAATATGGAATAGTTACATTTTATGTCTGATAAATTAAATTTAAAAAAGGAATTTATTTTTGAAAGAAAGATTTAACAAAAAATTTAAGTTTCCCGCCAGCAAGATTAATTTTTTACAAAAAAGCAACAAATTTGAAACAAAATATAAGAATTTTTGACTGAAAAAGATCAATTTTCAACAAAGAACATTTCATCAAGATGAACAATCTGCCAGAAAGATGAAATTTTAACAAAACATTCAAAACATTTAAAACAAATATTTAAATGTCTAATTTAGAAGACGGATTCCCAACCAAATATGGGACAGATGAATTTTCAGAAAAAAAAAAACATTTTTTAATTTAATCCTTAGTTTAATCCTCAACAAAAATAAATAATTTTTTAAAAAAACTTGCACTTTTACCCAAAAATATATTATTTCTAAAAGAAGCGATGAATTTTCAAATAAAAATATAAACTTTCTACAAAAATGTGTTATTTTTATATTAAAAATATGAATTTTTATAGAAAAAGGTTTATTTTTACCTAAATTGTTAATTTTCAAACCTAAAACGACACAATTCCAATTAAACTGCCAAATTTTTTACCAAAAAGTATGATTTTTTAACAATCTCTTTAAATTTTCATTAAAATAATAACATTTTTCACTTAATAGTCAAATTTTTACCGCAAGTTGAATTATCAATTTGAATAATCATAAAATAATTAATCTGTTCACAGTATTTCAGTCGTTGCCGAAACAACTCCATGTAATTGAATTTTGTGAAAAAAATCAGTTTAATTTTTTTTTAATGACAAATGGTAGTTATGAATTTTCGGTTAATAATTAATTCATAATCAGCCCTTTTTTCATTGTGAAACATACTTTTTGTTAACACATTTGATTTTCTAAATCTAATTTGATTAATGATGCACGTTTATTTAAAAAGAACACCTTACGTAATTTCTGAATGATTCCTAAACTTCATCTTTGGTTTATCAAAAATTACGTTGACTTAAAAATTTCCCACGAAACTCCCACACTTTCCTTGACCACGCGAGTAAAAATTCTTCGACTTGTGTTTGACTTGAATTGCCCCCAATCAAGACATGCTGAAGTCAAAAAGGTTGACTTGAACATATCTCAGTTTTTAGACGGAGCCGGACTTTATTTATGTCTTCGAGACAAATTAATCTGTCTTGAAGTCATATATTGACGTCTTGCATTGCCTATTTATTACTTTTCAAATTTGAATTTAAATTACATTTTTTTTTTAATTTTTAAGGATCAAACTTGTTCGGACCCACAGACTCTGAATTTCTTAATTAAAAGTGACTAATTATATAAATAAAATTTTTCATTCATTAACTTTAATCTCATTTATTATCCAAAAAAGAATTGACCATCTTAGCCAAGACAAGACTTGTTTTGAGACAAGTAAACGTCATCTCAGCCAAGACAAGGATTCACTTGAGAGAAATAAACACTGTCTCATCTACCATGACCATACACGTAAGACGAAGGCTTATGTCTCGACTTAGTTGGGAGACGCAGTCAGACATTCATGTCTTGGAGACGAACTCAAGAAATCACCAAGTCGAACTCAAGACATTACCATGTCGTAATCAAGTCGAATAATTTTTATTCGGGCAGCTCTAGATTTCCTGACTTCCCTTAACTTTTCAAAATTTTCTGACTTGTAGAAACCCATGCTTTATGAAAAATTAAAGCAGAATAAACAAATTTCCCATGTGCTTGGTCCGCCTATCTCGTCGGGAACCTCTGATATAAAGCACGTTGAAAGCAAGCGATAACTTTGTTCTTTGAAATGGACTTAGCGGACTGGAATAACGAACATTCGCTGACCCTAGTACCATGGGCTTCATAGGCCTCGTTATACCGAATCGTTATGGCCTCGTTATCTCAAAAGTCCAACGCAATTGTGACGCATAGATTTTTCGCATCGTGCTTATAATACCAAGATCGTTGCTCCTTCGGCACAAAGGAGATTTATTAAATTATTTGCCCATTCTTAACGTCAATTGTTTCTCGTTATAGCAACGCTACTTTGCCCTGATAGGGATACGATAGCCCAGTATGCGGTGAAATATGAAACCCTAAAAGGAAACCATAACAAGAAAAGATTTGTTCTTGCTAAAAGATAGCTTTCAGGATGAGAGTTTATAAAAGTTAGGAATGATAAAAGACAATCTCGAAACCCCAGTGTAGTAAATCGCTGTTTAAAGATATTAAAAAAGTGAACGTATATTTGATTTCCTTCGATTTTCAAATAAATGATCCTTCTCTGAAGAAGGGCGTGTAAATATAAAAAGAAACTAAAGATAGGAAAGCAGATGCTAGATGAGAGAGGATAGAGTTATTAAGACACAATAAATTAGGTAAACTGATAAAAAGAGAAATGTTGGCAAAATATTTTGGAAGAAGATGGGGGGGGGGGGTGGATAATAATAGCCGCATAGTAAAAAAAAAATGAAGTGAAACAATAAATGTGTTGAAAGAAGGATGGGAAAAGGTAATACAAAAGGGTTTAAATTAATGAATGAGATACGAAAGAATGTACGAGGTGATTGTTCGAGAGGAAAGGAGGATAGGGAAGGATAATAAGTGAAGATTAGGAAATTTTAGACAGAAAGGGACTCATGAAAACATGTGCGAGGGAGCTAGGTAAACCTAGAGTTAATAAGAAATGAATAAGAAAGTTTTGCGATGGGAAAAAGAAATAATGATTGATTAACAAGATGGGAGGAGGAGAAAAAAATTTTTTTTCTATAAATTAAGAAAATAAAAAAGCTGAATTTAAATGCAGAAAAGACAAAGATAATGAGATTTAGAAAAGAAGGAGGGAGACAAAAAGAATGAACAGAGAGATGGAAGGGTATCAAGATAGAAGAAGTAAAGAAGTTTAAATATTTGGGATATGTTTTGCAAAAGAATGGAGATCATAGAGTTCATATGAGAGAAGGGATAAAAAAGTAGCAGGGGTAATAAAACAGATATAGGGAATTGGAGAAAGAAGGTTAAAAAAATTGGAGAAGGTATATGTGGTAATTTGATGCGCTGGTATGGCCATTATTAAGTTATGGGGCAGCGATATGGTGTTGAAAAGAAAGGAAAAATATTGAGAGTTTACAAGAAAGATATATAAGGTAGACATCAAGGGAAGATTGGACGATGCCAGGATAATTCGTGAGAGAAGAAGCGCAAAGGAATAAATTAAGTATTAGAGCGGGAAAGAGAGCAAGGAAATTTGAGACAAAGCAGAGACATGGCAGACAGGACTGGAGTTAACTATGAAGAATTGGAAAAAAGGACAGAGAAAGACAATTAATAGAAAAATAGGGGATGATTGAGGAATCAAAATACAATAAATGGTATAAGCTGATAAAGAAGAAATGTTTATCAAAGTATTTAGAGAAGGGATAGAAAGAGAGGAGGTGGACCAGAATAGCAAGATTTAGATAGGGAAACGAGGTAAGAGAGGGAAGGTATTGGGAAAAGGAAGAGAGCAGAAAGTGTAGAATATGTGAATGGGAGAAGGAAACATGGGAGCACGTATGGGAAGGATGTAGAAGAGGAATGTGGTTAAGATTCTAAAGGAGGATGGGTTACAAGAAGATTGGATAAAGGGTTTAAATGGGTAGAGGAGACATTGAAGCATGCCTGGAATGGCTGTATGAAAGAAAAGGAGAAGAGAGAAGGACCGCAAGAAAAGGTACAGAAATGTAGGCATTGAGGAACTGAGTTATTAATAAATAAGAGAGGGAGGAAAAGCTAATGATAATGAAAAAAATTATTGATTGTTGGGAAGAGAGAATCGGAAGATTGATTAGATAGAAAAAGGATGAGAAAATGGAAGCGAACGTCAAATAGAAGCATTACCTAAAATTAAGTAGACTAGGATACGGACTTAGCGATACGGTGTTACAAAAATATGGAAGAAAGAGAAAAGAGGGCCATTCAGCAATTAAAATAGAAAGAAGAAAGTAATTTAGGATTCAAGGAATACAGCAAGGAGAAAATATTACATATAAACAAAAAAGAGCTGTTTAATAACAGGTTATGAATGAAGAAGGATAGAGGAATGTGGACACAATAAACAATAAAAGGTGATAAAAATAGAAGGTTAATTAAAATTACTGAAAAGAGCTTTGGCGAAAGGAGATGGAAAAGAATAGCTGCATTAATAATGGAAAAGGAAGTAAAGAAATCAGTTTATTGGAAGGAGGAAGAGAAAAGAAAAATGAAAGTGAAAGAATTTTAGAAATTTTAAGTGAAGAAAATAATGAAGTGTTGGGAGAGAGGATCGAAAGAATGATTGGCCTAAGAAATTGGAAGAAAAGTAAAAAATTGTTTGTTATAGGTATTGGTGAAGATGGGAGATAAAAAAGAATACATAGATAAAGACTTGGTAATAAAGTAAAAAAAATAATTTGTTGAAGAAAGAATAAGAGAAGAAAATGTATAGTGTGTGAGTGGTAAAAAACACATAAGAGCAAGGGATGGTTGTGTGAAAAGGAAAGGGAAAAGAGGAGGATGGGAAGATACGGTTAGGAAAATTTTAGACAAAAAGAGACTGGGGCAAGAATGGATGCAGTAGGTATGAAAGACTTTAGCTGATAAAGAATAAACAATATGGAGTGTTAGGGAGAGAGAATAGGGGTAGCTGAAACCGTGATTGGGATAATTAAGTATTGTTCGTTGTAATAAATCGTTTAATAAAGACGTAAGGTAACTGAACTGACGTAAAATTTGAGGGGATACATTATAAATAACGAAAAGAAGATTTTCTATTTCTGAAAGATGGTTCTCGGAATGAGAGTTTTAAAAAGTTAGGAATGGTAAAAGGAAGAATATTGAGAAAGTGAACGTATCTTTTATTTCCTTCTAATTTCCGTTACTTAATCCTTATCTGAAAGAGGTCGTGAAAATTCGAAAAGAAACTAAGAAATAAAAAAGGGAGAAGGATTAGCGATAAAGTGTCACGGAGCGGTGGAAGAAAAAAGAAAGAGGCCCGTAGAGTTAGCAAGATGGAAAGGGGAGATAAAAGAGTTCTTTAGCAATAAATGAAAAGAAGAAGAAAATATAGACTTTTAAGCATTGGAAAACGAGATATAATAAATCAGATGATGGATTGGAGAAGATGGGGTAATTAAGACACAATGAATGATACAATGTTATCAAAAGAGAATGTGCACTAAAATATATTGAAAGAGTATGAGGGGAAAAGAGAAAATGCGAAATCACGGCCTATCGATCCTTTTGACTAGAGAGGATATTGCTGAAAGGAACATCATCTAGCTTAAAGGTTAAGAAAATTTTGGACAAGGAGACTAATGGAAAAATTGTTCGGTATAGATTAGAGTTGATAAAAAAAGAATGATGAGTTTTGGGAGAGAGAATCAAAAGAATTGTTTGCTGAAAAGATGCGATGAAAAGAAAAAATGTCTTTTGCAAATTAAGGAAAGTAAGGAGAAAATAGGGAGCATTAAGTATTGGAAAGAGATCGAGAAAAGCAGATAATTAATGGGAGAGGATAGGGTAATCAAGACACATTAAATAATATAAGATGATAAATAGAAAAAATTGCCTAAATATTTTGAAAGAGGATGGAGGAAAAGCATACAAGAGTAGCTGGATGGAAAAAGCGCAATGAAGTAAAAGAATTAATGTTTTAATAGAAGGATAAGACAAAAAATGTTAATGATTTGAATTAGTATTGGAGACATGAGAGCATGTTCAAGTTGATTGTAAGAGAGGAAAGGATGGGAAAGAAGGACTGCAAGAGAGGGTAAGGATTTGTAGAGAAAACGGAAGCGAACGTCACATAGAAGCAAAAGTGTAGTTGAAATTGTAAAGTAGCATTAGGAAAAATGAAGTAGACCAGGATGCATATCAGGTGATAAAGTGTTACAAAAGAATAAAAAAATGGGTAAAGAGAGACCTTCAGTTAAAAAGATTGGAAAAAGAGAGAGGATATTAGAGTTAGGAGAGGAATAAAAAAGGCTGTTTACAGGTTTTTAATGGGTAGAGGAGACATGCACGCATGTCTCGGATAATTGGGCCAGAAGAAAGGAGAAAATAGAAGGACATCAGTAAGGTCGTAGATTTCACAAGATAAGACTAAGAACAAGAAGTATTTATAGAAATGAAGGAAAAGAATAAAAAATATAGGATATAAATTATTGGCAAAAAAACCGGTGATATATGGACGAGGATAGGGGAATGAAAACAAAATAAATGGTATAAGGTGATATAAAGAGAAAGTTTGCCTAAATATATGGAAAGAGGATGAAGAGAAAGAAGATGGACGAGAATAAGTAGATAGAGACTGGAAGATGCAGTAGAAGAATTAATTTATTGAAAGAGGGATACAAAAATGGAAAGTACGTGAATGGTTTAAAGAGTCATGGGAGTATGCCTGGGATGGTTATATGAGAATAAAAGAGGAAAAAGAAGAATAGCAATACAAGGTTAAGACAACTGTATACAAGGAGTGATTGGAGATGAAGAAATGAAGATGGTAGAAAAAGCTAAAGGTGATAAACAGGAATCAGGAGGGAGTATTGAATAAAGTTAATAAGGATAGCTGAAATTGTAAAGTATGATTCAGGAAAGTCGAAGAGAAACTAATAAAAGAGAAGCAAGAGGATTTAGTGATAAAGTGTTACGAGGAATTGGGAGAAGAAGGTAAAGGGACAGTAAACTTAAGAAGATGGGACTAAGAGAGTTTTTTGAGATAGATGGATAGAAGACAAAGAAAATATAGGATATGAAGAATTGGAAAAAGTATTAGAAAAAAGCAGGTGATAGGTACATGGGGATTGATAGGAAGGATAGAGGAATAAATATACAATAAATAAAAAAGTGATAGAAAGGGAAAGTTTGCCAAAATATCTGGGAAGGGAATTGATCGGAAAGAGATGGACAAGAATAGCTTCATGGATACTGAAGACTAAAGTAAAAGAATTAGAGGAAGCATAAGGAAAGAAAGTTTAGAGTCCGTGAATAGTTTAAAGAGACATGAAAACATAAGTGGTATAACAGGAAGGGAGGATAAGGGAAGATGGCAAGAGAAGTTTGAAAAAATTGTAGGCAAGGAGGTCAAAAAATTGCAGGAAAGGAGGAACTGGGTAAAAAATAGATGAGGGAGGTACAAAAAGCTAGAGGTGATATAAAGGAAGCATGGTGGAGTGTTGGTAAAAGTGAATAAGGATAGCTGGAATTGTAAAGTAGGATTATGTTAAATTAAGAAGATGAGAATGAAAAAAATCATGTTGTGAAGATGTAAAGAAACGGAAATTCTGTAAACTCTTAGCGAAAACATTATAAATAATGAACAGAAGAATCATTCTTGCTGAAGGATAGTTCCCAGGATGAGAGTTTAAGAAAGTTAGGAATGATAAAAGGAAGCCTGGAAAAATCAGTGTAGCAACTCGCTGGTCGCAGAGAATGGAAAAGTGAACGTATGCGTATCACGTTGAGAACAGCAACCGCAACAAGGGCCTTTCGAATCCCTTGGATTTTCAGTTATTTAATCCTTCTCTGAATTACGAGCTTATCTGCAGTGATCCTTTGTCCTCGTCCCTTAAGAGAAAGTAGGAAATGAAAGAAGCTTTACGAATTCCAATGGAAAGCTTGCTTTAAAATAAAGGTTCGTTTTCCAAAATTAATTTTAGAAAACCAAGTTGAAAATTTTGTTATATAATAATTTATTAATGCACTATTTTCTAATTTTTACCATTTAATTTTATAACTCGAGGGAACAGTGCAATCATAATTTCAGGAATGACAGATAGCTCCAAGGGTGCCACTAAGCGGGAAAATTGGGAAAACCGGAAATTAGCCTGGGGCTCAGAAACCCATTTGGTTGAAAAAAAATTGTTCTGTTAAATTGAAAACTTCTGCTAAGGAAGAAAATTCCTGTTTTTGTTATTAAAAATTTATTCGATATGGTTGGAACATAAACCTTTTTAATCAAAAACTCTACTATCATATTTTTGGTAAAAAATTAATCTCTTCTAGTTAAAAATGATACTATTTGGTTCGAAATTTAATTAATTTGTTAAAAATTAAACCATTTTCTGAAAAAATCATTTTTTTAGTTAAAAAATCATTATTTTGATTCAAAAAATCTGCTATTGTATTTTTGGACTTAGTATTAACACCTTTTAGTTAAAAGTCTACTATTTGGTTGAATTTTAGAATCTTTTTTCATCACAGAATTTTATTTAGTTGAAAATTTATATTTTATGGTTAGTAGTTAATGCTCTTTAAATTGGAAACTTCACTACTCTAAGTTTGTTCCAGAATTCATCTCTTTTCGTTAAAAACTACTACTATTTGGTTAGAAATTGTATAGAAAAATTATAAACTTAGTTATATTGTTGACAATTAAATAATTTAAAGAATTTTTTAGTATCTCCGCAGATCACAAGAGATTAAAAATTTTGTTACAGAATTTCAAGAATTTTAAGCTTCATTACAAAAAAATTATATAGTATTTAGAAAATAAAGGAAATAAAATAAAAATTTTAAAGGAATTTCTAAACATTTCATATATTTTAAGGCATTCTTAGGTATTTGAAGGAATTTTACCAAATTTGAAGGACTTTTTTTAATTTTTAAGGATATATAAAATATTTCGAGAAATTTAAAAAATTTTAGGAATGTAAAAGATTTTGTTCATAATTTTCAAAAAATGTGACGAGATTTAACTAATTTTATAAAGGCTTCAAAGAGTTTTAAGATAATTCGAAAATCTAAATGGATTTCAGAGAACATTGTAGGATTTCAAAAGATTTTAATTTAATTTATTTTTATTGAACTTTGAGAAATAATGGAAATGAAAGGAAATTTTGAAGAAGTCCTAGCAATTTAATAAATTTGCAAGAATTCTTGAAGGTATCAAAAGGACTAACATAATATTTAAATGATTTTACTGAATTTGCAAGGCTTTAAAGGATTTTGTGCGATTTTAAAACATTAAGAAATGTAAAAGAAATTTTTTAGATGTTGACAGATTTCAAAAGATGGTTAAGAATTTGACATTATTTAAGGAATTTTATGGAATTTTCGGTTATTTTAAAATTGGTTTTCAAAGATTTTAAGATTTTTCCAAAATTTAAACGTATGTTACAGAATTTCTGCAGGACTGTTGGAGATTACAAGCTTGATTTCAAAGAATTTCTATAGAGGCTAGAAAAAAAAGAAATGAATTAAAATTTTGAGGAAATCTTAGTAATTTAAAAAAAAAGATTACTTTATATTTCGAAAATTTTACAAAATTGAAAGAATTTTCTTGAAATATAAGGGTTGAAAATATTTTGAGAGATTAAAAAATGCCTTTGCATTTTAAAGAATTTTAACAGATTTCTAGATATTGAAAAGGTTGTATGCTATTTTAACAAATTCAAAATAATTTCAAGATATTTCGAAAATTTGAAAAGATTTTACAGCACTTAGTAGGATTTTCAAAGATTTTAAGATCAATATAAAAGTATTTTTAAAAATTTCAACATTTCTGCGTCCTTATAAGAATTTTGTAAGATTTTGCAGACTTTAAAACATAAAAAAGATTTTACGCAATTCTAAACAATTTTAAATAATTCCAAACTATTGCGAAAACTTGAATAGATTCTTGATATGATGCTGTAGGATTTTCAAACATTTTAATGAAAATTTAAAAATATTTTAAGAAATTTTAAAATATCTCCGTCTGCTACAGAATTTTTTATCATATTTATAGATTTTGAGAGATTGTAAAGATTTTATTTTATTTTAATAAATTCGAAATAATTTAAAGATATTTAGAAAATTTAAAGAGATTTCAAAGAATCCTGTAGAGTTTTCAATTTCGTACATTTTAAGAGATTTCAGAGAGTTTTGTAGTATTTTCGAATAATTTAAGATCTATTTAGAAACATTTCCATGGATTGAAAATTTCTAAGCCTGTAAAAGTATTTTGTAGAATATTTACAGATTTTTAAACAATGAAAATTTGGTGCTATTTTAACAAATCATAAATAATTTGAAGACATTTCAAAATATTGAAGAGGTTTTCAAGTATTTAGTAGGATTTTTAAAGATTTGAAGCTCAATTTAAAAATCTTTTAAACGCGTTTTCTTATAATAACTCAATGGATAATTAATTCTAAAGAAGTCCACGGAAATAAGGGAATTTGAAAGATTTTAATTCGGTTTAATAGATTTGAAAGAATTTTAGACATTTTTTCAAAGAAACTTAAATAAAATATAAAAATTACAATTTTTGAGGTAATTTTCTTTTTATTTAAAAATTTTTAGAACCATAATAATTTGTTTAGTACGTCAGGAACCAAAAAAAAGGTTTGCTAGCAAAATTCAGACTGAAAAAAATCATACTGAATAAAAGGTTGTGACTCTTATAAAAAATAAATTATTTGAAATAGCCTATAGATGCCAATAACTGAAATATTTTTTTTACATTCTCATCCTATGGAGGTTTTTTTCTTGGTTATATGTAAAATTTCAATTTGTCGTTTTGAGAACTTCTGAGTCCGAAAAAATGATTTTTACGAAGGTGTCTGTCTGCCTGTGTGTATGTAGTCTCTAGTCTGTATACTGTAGGCACGATAACTTTCAAAAGATTGGTTAGATTGAATTCTCGTTTAATTCTGCCTAAAAAGAAAAACCTATTTCGTAACTCATCTGTTTTAGATAAAAATTCAAAAAGTGATTTCATTTTTAAAATTATTGATTTTATTTTTTTCAAGATTTAAAAAATTCTATGTACGGCTTTTTATAATAGTTGCGAACTCGAACAATTTATCCTAATGACTTTTATCGACAAAAGAAAAATTGTCTGAGTTATAGTATTTTCAAAATCCAAAAAAATTAACCAAAATGAACATTTTGAACCAAACGTTAAAAATTCAAATTTTGATCATACAAAAAATAACGAAAACTCTAAAATTCCATTTTAGGGCCAATCTAGGCAAGATAAGAAAAAAATAATTCAACTAAAATTTCGCGCCCTGAAAAGATCTAAAAACTTGTCACCAATCAATTTTTGATAGGATGGATATTTTTTGTTTTTAGTCGTAAAAAACAACATTAAAAATAAAAAATTAAAATTTTGGGCAAACAACACAAGCTATAAAAAAATAAATAGACAAACGTTTCTTTTGCAAAAAATAACGAAAACTCATTCAAATTTGTCATGAATAATTTTTTAAAGGACACACAGTTTTCATTTTATTCGTAAAAAAATAGGATTTGAAATTAAAAAATTAAATTTTTCGAAAAACGACACAAGGTAAAAACTAAAATTAACAGCCTAAAGTTTTTCCACCAAAAATATCAATAAATTTTTTAATGATCATTTTTGTATAGGAAGATTAGATTGTCTTTCAATCGTAAAAAATATAGATTAACATTTTTTTTAATTGTGGAAAAACGAAACAAGAGACGAACAAAATTAAAAGACAAAAGTTGTTTAACCAAAAAATATCTAAAAGTTTGCTATAAACTGCAACAACATTTTATTTACCAAAATTATTCACCTAAATTATATTTACATTAAATGTTAAAAAATCAGATTTATGGCAAAACGGCACAAGTTGCAGTAAAATGTTTAATAATAATTTTTATTCAAATAAAATGCCCATTTATTTAATAATAAAAAATGACAGTAAAAATACTTTTGCTTCAACACTAATGCATATCATGAATGGTAATAATATAAATTTATTGAAATAATATACATTATTCAGGATGGCTAAGAATAATATTTAATGCAAAATGAGACACAAATATTAAATTGATCACTAGAAAAGAGATTTGTACTGATGTAGTTGAACATATAGTGATAGAGTTGAACAAAATCAAGAAAAGTTCGCATTTTCGACTTTCGTTAAAGCCGAAGGAGCTTTAACTAAAGAGAATTCACAATCTAAAAAATGACAGTTGTCGATGATTGGGCCTTTCATATCTAAAGGCTTACGCACTAATGTGAAGATCATTCTTATAATGCTTCGAGTATTCTTATTGAAATAGACAAAAATTTTATTTCCTACATAAACTACTCAAACTAAAAATTAATAATTAAAACTTGCTGATATTAGCACGATTTTTTAAATATTTGAAATATACAGATTTTACTTTAAGAATGCATATCCTTAACGAATAGATTCCTTGATCTCTTAGTTTTATATTTTCATACTCTTCTTATCCTTAATTTAAAAAATATTGTAATAAATATTGTTTTAAAAAATTTAATTTTACAAAATATTTAACTTTGTTAAATTACCTTTATGGCCTACTTAATTTAATATTTTAGTTCAAAATGCTAACAAAATTGAGGGTTAATTAATATTAATGTAAAAATAAAAATTCATAACGCAGATTTCAAATATTACTTTATTGAAATTAACAATACATTTTACAAAGTGAATGATACATTTTTTGCCTAATATTTGAAATTGCATCAATTTTTTTTATCAGTTAGCTACAGGCGACTGGTGGGCAACAAGCTGGATATTGTTGTGTCAAGTCTCCTTTTAGATCTTTCTTGACCTTTCCAGGTGGGCAGAAATATAGTGGACATCTAGAACCAAAAATTATTCATTTACAAAATAATTCATTTTATTCTGAGTCTATTAAACTTTTAGAACCAAAAATAAAATAAAATTAACAACATTTTTAGTCCCCTGTCCTAAATTTGTAAGAATAGTAAAAAACTTTGTTTTTGTAAACCCTACTTAGCGTTATGAGTTATTTAGAGTAATGAATTAGTCTAAATTAGAATTAGATTTAATTAGTGTGGCTAGTAAATATAATGAAAATTAAAAACAAAATCGGAAATTATTTTCGACTCTACAGGTTTTTTTAAATTCTTCCTTTAAACTCTGTTAACATAAAATGTATCAACAAAACAACAGAAATATGTTGGAACATAAACCTTTTAAAAAAAAAAAGTCTTTCATTATATTTTTGGTCCAAAATTAATCTCTTTTGCTTAAAAATTATACCATTTGGTTGAAAATTTAATTAATTTGTTAAAAATCAAACCATTTTCTGGAAGTCTTCTTTTTAGTTAAAAAATCTTTTTTCTTTGTCAAAAAGTCTGCTATTGTATTTTTGGGCTTAGAATTAACACCAATTGATTGAAAAGTCTACTATTTGATTAAATCTTCGAATCTTCTGGCAGCAAAGTATTTTCTTTAATTAAAAATTTATATTTTATGGTTAAAAGTTCATCATTTTCAAATTGAAAACTCCACTACTATAATTTTGTTCCAGAATTCATCTCTTTTCATTAAAAGTACTACTATTTGTTTAGAAATTTAATAGAGAAATTAGAAACTTAGTTATATTGTTGACAATTAAATAATTTAAAAAATTTTTTAGTATCTCTGCACATTCCAAGGGATTGAAAAAAATTTTGCAGAATTTCAAAAATTTAATGCTCGATTACAAAAGAATTATGTAGTATTTGGAATATAAAGGAAATCAAATAAAATGTTGAGGAATTTCTAAACATTTTAAATATTTTAAGAGATTCCTAGGTATTTAAAGAAAATTTACCAAATTATAAATACTTTTTTGAAAATTTAAGGATATAAAATATTTCAAGAGATTTTGAAACTTTTAGGAATGTAAAAGATTTTTTTCAGAATTTTCAAAAAATGTCACGAGATTTAAGAAATTTTATAAAGCTTCTGAATAATTTTAAGATATTTCAAAAATTTTTATTGATTCCAGAGAACTTTGTAGGATTTCAAAAGATTTTAATTTCGATTTTCTGAAATTTCTATTGAACTTTGAGAAATAAAGGACATGAAAGGAAATTTTAAAGAATTCCTAGTAATTAAATAAATTCGCAAGAATTCTTGAAGGTATTTAAAGAACTTACACAATATTTAAATCATTGTATGAAATTTGCAATGATATAAAGGGTTTTGTGCGATTTTAAAACATTAAGAAATGTAAAAGAATTTTTTTAGATTTCCCCAGATTTTTTTTCCATGAAATTTTACAAAATATAAAGAATTTTCTTGAATCTATAAGGGTTTAAAATATTTTAAGAGATTAAAAATATTCTACTTATAAAAAAAAAAAAAATCAGGAATTATTTTCGACTTTACACCTTTTTTTAAATTTTTCCTTTAAACTCTGTTAACATAAAATATATTAACGAAAAAACAGAAATATGTTAGGAAACAGATAGAAAAGTAAAAATTAAAAAATGTTAGAGAAATACGTTTTCAGCAAAAAAAAAACAAAAAATTTCTACAAAATTGTTAAAAAAATAGAAGGATTAAATTTTATGTTAAAACAGTTAATTTTTTGCAGAAAAATTGATAAGATAACGAAGGTTCAGAATTAGACTATTTCTTGTTGTTTCTTGACAACTTTTCTTTCAAACTAAAAGAAAAAATCCGTTTCTTAAAAAATGAACCTAAAAATTATTTTTCAACTAAAATGATAATTCTTCAACCAAAAATATTAATTTGTAACCAAATACTTTTTATCTCGACCCAAGATATTGATTTTTTACCAAAAAAGACTTCTTTTAAATAAAGTACATGAATCTTCATCTAAAAAAAAATTTGCAACCAAATAGTTTTCTTTTATCAAAAAAATTAACTTTTGAAACAATAATAAAAGATTTAAATTTTTTGTTAAAACAATCAATTTCTTAACCAAAAAAGATAAATTTACAAAAGAAAAGTAACATGGTTTAATTTGCAGCTGGAAAAGTAAATTTTAAACAAAAAAATTAGTTTTCATTCACATTAATTTATTTTCAACGAAAATATGAGTTTTTTGACAAAAAAGTGGAATTTATAACCGAAAAGATGAAAAATCTATACAAAAAAAGCGAATTTTTAACGTAACATTGGTTTTTTAACCAAAGAATAAGTTTTTAAAAACAAGTATAGTTATATTTTCTACAAAGCAAAACATTTTTAAGGATTTTTTAACATTTTCTATTTCCAAAGGTAAATTTTCCACAAAAAACGGAATAGTAAAAGTAAATTTTTAACAAAAATGTTAAATCTTTAACTAAAAAAATGTAATTTTAAATCAAATACATGAATATTCAACTGAAAGACAACTAATTTTTCACAAAAGAATTAAATTTTCTACTAAAGAAATAAATTTTTTTCTAAAAAGTTTAAGTTTCAATTAATAAGAGAAACCTTTTGCCAAATCAAGACGGATTTTTAAAAAATATTTAAAGTTTTAACTAAAACAGATAAATTTTTAACGAAAAATAGAATCATTAAATTTTTAGTAAAAAAATTTATTTTAACCTATAAGATTTTTGATCTAACAAAAAAGATCAATTATTCAAAAAAATAAAAGTTACATTTTCGATTAAAAAATTCTAAATAAGAAAAAAATAATTATCAACAAAAAAGCTCAATTTTCAACCAATAAGTTAAATTTGTACCAAAAAAGATTCATTTTTAATAAAGAACATAAATTGTCATATACAAAAGATAAATTCTCAACCATAGTTATAATAGTTAAAATGTTAGAGAAATAAATTTTCAGTCAAAAAGAAGGAAACAAAATTTCAACAAAATAGTTTTCTTCTATCCAAAAATATTATTTTAAGCAAAAAATAGGAGAATCATATTTTTAGTTAAAAAAGTCCATTTTTCAACTAAAAAGATAAATTTACAATAAAAACTAACACTTTTGAATTTACAGCTGTAATAGTAAATTTTAAACAACGAAAAACGAGTTTTTGGCCACATTAAATTATATTTATCCAAAATATGAATTTTTGGACCAAATATTAAAATTTCAAAACGAAAAGATGATTTTTCTATTAAAAACCAACGAATTTTTTTGAGAAAAAATTATTTTTTAACCAAAAAATGAATTTTTAACAAAAAGTAGAACAGTTAAATTTACTACAAACAAAATTTTAAAGGACTTTGTAACATTTTCCATCAAAAAGGTAAATTTTCCACAAAAAATGGAGTAGTTCAAGTAAATTCTCAAGAGAAATGACAAATCATCCCCTAAAAAATTTAATTTTCAACGAAATACATGAATATTCAACTAAAAAAACATCTAATTTTCCACAAAATAGTTAAATTTTTCAAGAAAAAAATCAGTTTTTTACTTAAAAGGTTAAAGTTCAATTAATGAGAGTACTCTTCTAACCAAGGAAAGACGGATTATCAACAAATAGTTGAATTTTAAACTGAAATAGATAAATTTTCAACTGAAAATAGAATAATTAATTTTTTAATAAAAAACCTCATTTTCAATTAAGAAGATTATATTTCTATCAAAAAAGATAAATTTTCGACAAAATATGGAAGAGTTGCATTTTTGATTTTAAAAAATCTAAATAAGAGAAAACTCATTTCAAACAAAAAAGATTAATTCTCAACCAATAAGGTGAATTTTTACCAAAATAGGCGAATTTTCAACGATTTAAATGATTCTTTAACAAATATTTGAATTTTTAAAGAAATTTTTACAAAAAAAAATTAGGTACTCGGAAACTTAAATATTTTCTGACAAATTGAAATTTTTAGTAAAATGTATATATTTTAAACCAAATATTGGAATTTTAAAGTTAACAAGATAAATTTTAAACCAAACATGTTCAAGTTAAGTTTTCAGTTAACAATTTTAATTTTCAATTCTAAAACATAATGTTTCATCAAATAATTAAAGTTTAAAGGAAAAACAAGGATTTTTAATTAAAATGATAATTTATAAAAAATATAAATATATTTTTAACAAAGTAGTTCCGCTTCCAACTGAGTAGTTGAATTTTTAACAAAAAAGAATGAATTCTCAACGAACAACGTCATATTGGATATTTCAAAAAAAAGAGGATTTCAATTTTGTACCAAAAATAGTTAAATTCAATCAAAAAAGATAAATTTTTAACCAAATAGTTGCGATTTATAACAATAATAACAAGATTAACTTCAAATTTTGTTTTTCAAAAATTCCTTAACTGTCAGGTTTTCCTAAAATACCCTGATATTCCCTGCATACGTTTATTTTATTCTTTAATGTTGGGCATTTAAAGTTTTATGCGAACTATAGAAAATAAAATCGTAAAATTTAAAATGAAAAAATCATGATAAATAGAAGGCTCTAAATAATAAAAAAATATATTTTTAATATCCCATAGTCGTAAAAAAACTCAACAAAAAAGTCATTGTGTAATAATTTGTTCTCACAAAAAGGATAAATTTAGAAATAAAAATCATTTTTCCCTTTTTGATGTTTCAAATATCCTAATTTCAAAGAATTAAAATTTTTTAAATATTATGTTCTAAAATAATTTGCTACTCAAACCCGGAAAAAAATCTTTTCAATTATAATTTATTATAAGTTAATTAATTTCATTTACAAATTTATATTCTTATTTAAATTTTTGTCTCTTATTTATTTTATTTAAAATCTAACGCATTTAATTATTAAATTAAAACCATATTTAAATATTTTAAATGCGTAGAAATTGCCAAAAAAAAGTGCATAATTCATAACAAATAGATTCCTGTATTTCTTAGCTTTGTATTTCCATACTCATCATACCCTTAATCTAACAAATAT
>JAAAKG020043091.1:0-18852 GCA_010014905.2 Druon quercuslanigerum
AATTTTAATTGTTATACAGGCGTTAAAAATTACGATGTACCAATTAATCATAAGTAGATGCATGTATATCCGGAAAAAATCATGTATTATGTATAATTATATATTTTTAAGGATTCCTTTTTATAATTTTAGGCGCGATTTTACTAATTACTGAAAAGTAGCATCTACTGCGCACGCAGTTGCACGTACCATTCTTGTTCAGTAACCCTTGCAAGGGTGGGAGCCACTGGACTTTTTTCTCCGTGTGTGATTCATAGTACGACCACACATTAAACCTAAAATGTAAATAAGGAACCGTCCATAAACTACGTTACCGATTTTTGTTAACGATCTTCTTCGTTTATGACCAACGTTTTGCACCCCCCCCCCCCCCACAAAGTAAAACAGGGGCATACATTCTTTTCAATAACATTAATGTTGATGTCATGCTGAATTCAGTATGAAACTTGAAATGGTTGAAAGTTCAAGTCGAAATACACTGAAACCTGAATTTCCGTAAACAGTATTTGTGCATTCCTAGAATTGCTGTTTTCGGCAATTTGGTGATGCTTGCCGCAAGGCCGACAAAGAAGCGGCGTTTAGTCGAGGATAATAATTTAACGTTTAAAACAATAGTTAAGGTTTTAAACAAAAAGTTGAATTTTCAACATACAAACATAAATTTTTAAGCAAGAAGTTTAATTTTCTACCAAACGATAATTTTTTAAGCAATTACATGAACTTTCAACTAGACATATGAATTTCTAACAAAGCAGATTAATTCTCTACTAGATTTTTAACCAAATACTTACATTTTCATCAAAAAGACGATTTGTAGCAAAATAGTTCAACCTTGAACTGAAAAGTAAAAACATGAGTGTTTAACAGAATACATAAATATTCTAACGAATAGTTTCATTTTTACTTTCAAAGAATACATTGTCACCAAAAATGGAATTATTAAATTTCCAGATAAAAAAATTTATTTGATATTAAACAAAAACAATTTTTAAACAAATTAAATAAATTTTAACGAAGAAGATGAATGTTGAACTAAAAAGTTGATTTTTTTTATTAAAAGACATAAAATTTTAACCAGAAACGTAAAGTTAAATTTTCAGTTACAGTAATTAATTTTGAATCAAAATTAAATGTATTTTCAATAAAATGGTTAAATGGTCAACCAAATATATGAATCCTTAACAAAAATAATATTTGGAAAAAATCTTCTTTTGCTTTATCAAAATAATTAATTATTAAACAAAAATCGTTTAAAAAATGTAATCAAACTAGATGCATTTTGAATAAAAAATATAATAGTTAAAATTTCAATCAAAAAAATTAGCTTTTAACCAAAAATAGTAGGATTTTTTTACTAGGTCCTATTAATTCAATTCGCATTTAAGCAAAAAAACGAGAAAATGGGGAATTTCCTTAATAAAATGGGAAGAAAAGAAGATTTCTTAAAAAAAGGAGAAAAAAGGGGAATAGTGGAAAGAGTGTGAAGTCTGAAATATGAAAGTGATTTTTAATTTTAGGTCAAAAGAGTATTCTTGTTTAGCATTACAACTAGATAAGCAATCTTATTATGACTTCCTCTCTAAATTTAGAGTATAATCTTTTTGGACAAAAACGACACTTGATGATATTTCCTAAGCTGATAATAGCACAAATTACACTAAAGGGCCATATCTCGTCATTTTCATCATAAGCGATACGAACGAACCAGCCTCGACCTGCAAGCATATTTCTTAACCTTGTAAATGGCCCTAATAATAAGTAGGCTAAATGCTAAATACGAGAGCGACGCTTGCGTTATTCGAAAGAACATCAGGGCATTGGTCTCGGTAACTGGCTAGACGTCGCCTACGTATAAAATTATCAAGGGAACCGATTAGCAACCTAGGTCGCGAATAGATCGATCTGCGAGGACGTCGTATGACCCTGCGGAAGACTCGGGGGCGACCATGTTTCCGGTTTTCGAGGTTGTCCAACCAACCCAAGCGTGGCCCTCGCGTGCCTTCCATTCAACAAGGCTGAGGCAGCTTTTCAGCTCAACATTTACTACTTTATGCATTTACGATTATTGATGTTACTTTGGTGATTTGATGGCCGGCTATTACCATCACTAACGTTTGTCAAGCCTCCGATTTTATTACCCAAGTCCCATTATTGCACTCCACTTCTTACTTCTTACTGGTCAATTCATGACCTGCCCGCCCTTTAAAATTTAACTTTCAACTCTCTCTGTAACAGAAACGTCCAATATTCTATTGTGAAAGAGTTCATTATTTATGGAACTTGTAACTGTAGACATGGATACACATGTCAGATTTTTACTTTTTTTTTTAAATTTAATATTTAAAAGAATTTAAAAATATGAATTGTCATTGATAAAAGTGAGTAAGGTAGATATTCAAATAAATTTATACATCATGAATTTAAAACTAATTGACCTTTGTTCCTGGAATACATATAAGAAGCCATTCATAAACAATGTTACGAATTTGTTGTGAAGGGGGGCACAAAAACCACCGAAGGTAACAGGTATATGGGGGAGGGGGTCAGTGGAAATTACGTTTCTGGTGACAATTTTGAACAATTAAAATCACTTTCATATTTCAGACTTCACATTCTTTCCTCTGTTCCCCTTTTTCAAAGAATTCTTCTTTTTTTCTACTTTGAAGAAACTTTCCTTTTTTAATTGTTTTTCTGCTTAAACAAAAACTAAATTATTAGAACACTATCAGAAAATCTAAATATTGTTGACTTAAAGTTAAATTTTGTATTGAAAGTTTACCATTATATTTTAGTTTTTTTTTTTTTTTGTTAAAATTTATTTTCATTTTTGCATTTTTGGTTACAAACTCATCCTTTTTAGTTGAAAATTTATCTACTCCGTGTTAAAAATCAACTATTTTCTAAAACATTCGAATTTTCAACTTAAAAACTCATCTCTCTTCTTAAAAAATTGTATTTTTGGGTAGCAAATTATTCTTTTTTTTTTAATTGATCTATTGTCGTCTACGAGGGGTAATGGCGGGGGTCATAAATAGTCCAAAATTTGTAACGCAGTTAATGGTCGGCCATTTTTCCCGAGATATCGAATTTTATCTATTTCAGTTTCACACTCAAAAAGTAGCAAGTAGAACGCGAAGAAAGCGAATAAAATGGTGGTAAATGGCGGACAACGAATTTCTTTTTAGGACATCAAAATCCTTCGAGGTCACTTAATCCAGTCTTTGGGTACCAGAAAAAGTTAATTTTTTGTCGACCTGTGTAATTGTAATACAAACATGAATTTTTAAGCAAGAAGTTTAATTTTCTACCAAAAGATAAATTTTTAACCAATTACATGAATTTTCAACCAAATACATGAATTTCTAACAAAGCAGATCCTTCTTTGGGTTGAAATTCATGTGCAATTTCTGTATGGTTACGTGTAAGACTTCTATAATTATAATATCAGATTGTCAACGGCATCGAATGACAATAATGACAATAAAATACTAGACTAAATCCACTATGGTGTTACACAGAGAGAATAAAGGATATACCAAGAGAATCATATTATTATGTCCTCGCAACGAAGTGTAGAAAACTACTTCCGACATTTCAATGTTTGCCAAGGTTCGATGTATATTATACAAGATTAGAATGTAATAATGTAATTTCATGGACATTTCATAAAGACACTCTTTTTGAAAAAGAAAATGTTCTTCCAACTCTTAATTGGATTTTTGAGAAACTTCATTAAAGCAAAACAAACTTCAACGCAGATCTGTAATTAGGAATAAATTTATTTAAAAAGTGATTTTTTTAAACAAAATTTAACCATAAATTACGATGCTCTTCAATGTTTATAGTTGCAAAAGGACAAAGGTGTCTCCCTTTGCATCAAACGAGACGAGTTCAGAAGTTCAACACAGGAGAGAGTTCTTTGTTTGACGAGATGGCCCAGAAACCTAGTTTTTAACAAATTTCATCTCTTTTTCATTTCCACCAACGCTGATGACCTACTACGTGTAAGCAATAAGTATCCCGTCTGGGGGAAAGTTATTCAGTGGGAAAAGTGAAAGCGGTTTCCGGGGTAATCGTCGATTCTGTGTCAGAAAATTATATTCAGTAGGAGAACTAATATCAATGACACTAGTTACAGGAAATGTTTCGCAAAAATACTTTTTATGCAATTAGGAACCAAAATTTACATTTTTCAAATGTCAATGTTAGTAGGTTACAAATAGTATTTATTCAAATATTAACTTTAAAAAAATCAATTTTAAGATTACTAAATTTGAAAACTGCAATGTTTAGATTTTTAGAAACTATAGATAAAAAAGTACACAAAATGCTTTGTCATGCACCAGTCCTAAATTACAAATTTAAAATGAAGAAATGCTAAATACGATTAAAAGCATTTTTGTATATTTTAAAATTAAAGACATCACTTATTATTGAGTTCAAAAAGCTAAAAAACAAGAGTAGAGTTCAATATTTTGGAGTTGAGGCTTTTCAAAATCAGTTTAAAGTCAGGCCAACAAGTTTTTTGTTTAGTCACGCTGCATTGCTATTTTAGGATAAAAATTAAAAATAATTACTTAACCTTTTTACAATGCATGCTAAATAGTTATTTTTATACTTAAGAATATTTTAGTGTGGTTATAATCGATTTATCAACGTTGATTACAAATAGCAATACATGATTTGCACTATTTTTTGCGTAATAGTTTCTATAAATTGTACCGTAAGGCCCCATTTTAATTTTTAATACTATAAAATGAGTGAATATTTTTTGTTTTCGAAAATCACTTTGCTCACACGAAACGCGATATCGAGTTGAAATGTTGGGAAATTAAATGAGAAGCACAAGAAATTTTTGTCTAGTCCCAAATTTTTATAATGATGAAAAAACCAGAAAAAAATGTATAACTGTAAAAATTGACGACCAGACAAACGTTTCTTAGTGCTTCTCATTTAATTTCTCAAATTTTCAACTCGATATCGTGTTTCGTGTGAACATAAGTTGTTGGGTTTGAAAAAAATGAAAAAAAAATTTCGAGAGCACATTTTTAGAATTATAATACTTTCAAATTAAGAGCAATTCAATTTCCACCATTAAAAAAAAAGTTTTAAAAATTTTAGTTTTTTTGGACAAATTTTCCAAATTTTATAGAATTGAAAATAGGTAAAACCCCAACAAAAATAAATTTATTTATATTCTCGCTTTTCAAAATTTTGAATGCTTTGAAACATTAAATTTTTGTTTCCTAATTAAATTAATGAGCAATTCTTTTATGATGCCTTTATAATTGATCCCTTTATAATTCACATAAGTGAAAATCTCCAATCATAACATGAAACAAGACAAGACGTTTTTCCAGCAATTTAAAATCCTCGACTTGAAATTGAAAGAGAATCAATATCGGGCGGATGGTCTTCGACCAGCGAAAGGAAACGGGAAAGTGGAACACGGCCAATGGCCCGGTGACCTCGTGACACACATTTCCTGCTCGTCGCTAACGAAAGTGAAAAGAGCCGATCTTTACGTTTACAGCCGCAGCCGGGCGAAAATTTATGGTTGCCGGTACCAGACATCTTTGATGGATTATAAAACTACGATGGGTCTCATGAGGCCCAAACGCAAAAGCATAACTGCCAACTTCCAAAAGCGAGGTGTATTTTCAAAATCGTTTTATGATCTCCATTGAAATCGGTATTTTGAGTCTAGCGCAACAGATCGTTTTTCAACATTGACTTTTTCTCAGAGACTTGTCGTTTTCAAAGAAAGAAAAATAATTTTCTTTGGGCTTCGCGACCTCGATAGAATCATGCTCATGAACGTGACCGGGTCTTTTGTCGCAACAGGTTAAATATCGTTTGTCAGAGCTAAGTTGGACCATCGTAAATCAGCTTTATCCTCAGAAGTAATAAATACTATGGACACAGACGGCAAATAACCGTTAGAGGCAATGATATCCCTCTAAAAGTCTTTACTGCTTGTTTGGGAAAGAAAAAAATGAACTCAATATAGAGCAAGAGGTAATAAAATCGCTTTCTTCTTCTGTTAAGTGCACACCGCACAGTAAAGCAAATTGGGAATTTGAAATTGCAATATAATAAATAAAGATAATAAACCTACAGTGGATAATCAGGAATTAAAATCACAAATATACCTAAAAAGGAAGTCTAATTTTAATTTACTGACACGTATATTGTCTTAAATATTTATTAAATTAAATCATGTATTTAGCATACATTAGTATTTTAATTTAACAATTATTTACTGTAGGATAATTAACTACTGTAGGATATCATTGGTTGCAAATTTAACTATTTAGTTACAAATGTATGTATTTTGATCCGCTTTTGTAAAAATTCACAATTTTAGTTGAAGATTAACCTGCTTCGTCATAAAATCGTTTCTTCTGTTTATTTTGATTAAAAAGTAATTTTTTAACTGAACATTTAACTATTTGGTTGAAAATTCAACTATTTGTTTGAAAATTCAAATATTTGGTAACAAATTAAAAATTAAATTGTTCAAATGAAAATTTCACTATTTCATTTTTGGTTAAAAATTAAGCATTTTTAGTTTAAAAATTACACTATCTGTTCGAAATATGATGTAATTCGTTGAAAGTTCGTCTCCTTTATACAACATTCAATTTCTTGGTTTAAAATTTTAAAAATCCATGTTTTTCTTTAAAAACACAATCATCTGAATGAAAATTTAACTGATTTGTAGAAAGCTCGCGTATCTGTTTTGAAAATTTACTATTTTAGATGCAAATTTTGAATGAGCAAATATCTGGATCACGTGAGTTCTGCTCCGAATTTTAATATCAGCATGGACTCTCACTTGTGGAGAATAATGAATAAATGGAAAATTAGAAAAATGCTCTTTGAAATGGCTTTTTCTTCCTTTCAAATGAAAACACGTGGAATATTCCTGTTTCCCCACTTATTCTATCACAATATACTATTATTGGTCCAACGAAATACTTTGTTTGATTTTTGTTTTGTCAGTGGAATGTTTATTTTTTCATAACTTTGTTCACGATTAATACAAAAATTATGCGTCTTATCAAAAAATGTTCTCCAGTCAATTTTTAGATATAGATTTTGGTGCATTAAAACAAAAACTAATATACCTCTCACAAAAAATGGTCTCAAACGAATTGGCAAATATTTTAGAAATGGACACACAGTAGTTCATTATAATGATAATAGTAGTTCATATAAATGAAAAATTCAATTTTTCGTCAAAAACTATATGAGATGCTAAAAAAATTGTTAAGAAGTACTTACAATTGCATAGTAAGTCCCCGATATATTATTTATTTGAATTTGGATAAAATCGTTCCAAACAATTGACAACTACAATTATCCGTCTCGTGATAAAAATTATCTGCCGTCGAATAATTTTAGTTCTCCATTGTTTGCAGCGTTTTTATCCAAATTCAGATCAATAACATCTCGGGGATTTATGGTACGATTGTACGTACTTCTTAACATTTTTTTTAGCATCTCATATAATTTTTGGACGCAAAATGTAATTTTTCATTTATATCAACAGTAGGTAGACCTATAAATGTTTCTTGGATCGGATAATATCTTCTGTTCTGTGTGCAAATTTGAAAATGCAAATGAATAATAATATAAAATTAAACTGCGTTATTTTAAAATTTTTAACATCAGTTTAAAATTTGTTTAGCTGCGATCCAAGGAACATGTCACAATTTTGATATCATTCAATTTTTTTCTGTTTTCAAAATTGTGAAGATGTTCTTTTTTTGGCAATTTTTAGATCTTTCGATTCCATAAACGGAACCGAAGGTACTATCTGATCGAATTAAAATTTGAAGCTCACTCCACTATACAGATTTATTATTGAAGGTTAGAGAAAAATGTTATGTTAAATACAAAATGTTTGCAAAACGGCTACAAGTAATTTCAAATAATTACAAAAATTGTCGAATTTGGATATTCTTGGCAGAGAAAAACTTGCAAAAAGTTTAATCATGTTCCATGTTATTTGTTTAAAAAATAATACCTCAAAGTCCAAAGAACGCAATTTAAAAAAGAACACATTCCTGCAAAAGGACAAATGCACAGTGGGGTTCCCCTGACCTTGAAAAGGGGGAATGCTCCCGTGAAATCGCAAAAGCCGAAGTACGAGCACCCACGAAACAAAACCGCAGAGGTCTGGTGAGCATTGGCGCGCTTTATGTCTTTCCTTTGAAACGTTGCCCTTGGCAGCTTATGACTTTCATAAACATCACCGGAAGGACTTGTTGACTTTCACTGCTTCCAGACTAGAAATTACCCGTATCGAATCGCACAGAAATCTCTAAATGAGGAATGAGCTTCGCTTAATATCTCTACCTTTAAAGAACTCGCCAAGGTTAATGACAAATCTGAAATAGAAAAAAAATAAAATTTAAAAAAAACTTGAAAAACGAATTTATTTAAAAGTTTTGAATTGATGTAAAGTTTGTTGCTGGCGTCGTTAATTATATATTTGAAGGGCAGCACAGCGGAAGGGCACCAACACTATTTGGACGATTTTTCAGGAAGTAGAATAAACGTCCCTAAAAATTGAACTTTCCAGTTAAAAACAAAAAAAACTTGTGTCCGAGTAACCCAAGTGATGAACTTGAGGCGTAAACAGTTTGTTGAAAGTTCTTACCACGTAAATGATTAAACAATCCAAATTTCAATTAAAGGAAAACACAAAATTTTCTTTCTATAGATATTGCGTTGCTGAATCGATGCAAACAAAAGTTTGATATGGAAAATGTCATTATTTGTAGAGAAAACGAACAAAGGAAAATATATTTGTAGCTGCTGAGTTAAAAATTTCGAAAATGATGCTAAAACTGTAAAAAAAAATAGAACAGTACTTCATCAATATAATTCTTTACCTAAAATATAATAGTAGATTTTTAAATTAAAAAAAATATTCACTTTCAGCGAAAAAATGTTGGATTTTCTTATCGGGTTCTATTAACTCAGTTCGTATTTTACAAATCGTAGCAAAGTATGGTACCCCCCATACCCCCCTTTCATGAGAGTGTGACGTAGTTTTTGAACGACCACTATACTGTATCTATTGGCACTACTATATACTTATGTCCCGAAAGAAACGGGAAGTGGGTATATTTCCTGTCCGAAGAAAAAGTATAACACATAGGCTCATGGAGCCCGACAACTTTAGATGCCAGTGTTCTTGGTAAGAGGTTTTTTGAATTTTCAACTTCAAACATGCCCCGGCGAATTGCTTTTCAGCCTGAGTCCTAACTAAAGTAGTGAGATTAAAATATTGAGAAATTATCCGACTATATAAACCTATCCGGAACTTCATACAGAACATAACGCCCTATTCAAGTGGCGGCCCACGTCATTTGTTGTTGTCGAGGTTGTTGTGCAATTTAACTACTCATTTCTACAATATTTTAGTCTAAAAAGAAAAAACAGTACGAATAAAAAAAATGTATTATGTGCGACTATAGAGTATAGAATATGGAGCTTATTATATACGTGTGAGATACGTTTAAATTAGATTTATACATTGTACACACTGTTTTTTACTGTATGTGTAAATTCAACGGCCAGCCGTTAGTGACCCTTCGCAGCTGCACCCACGCCACGCTATTGTACCGTCTTAGTACCCTTGACTTCGTTTCAATTTTTTTATACGAGGTCAGGTATAATTCAGTTATTATATAAATATAAGGTCTTTCATAGATCACGCGAGTAAAGTAATCATGCTATTCTCATTGAGAAAAAAGTAGACTATCTAGCTGCTTGGGGGTCGTGCATAAATTACGTGAAGCCTATGAAAATGGAAGGTACGAAGTTACTTATCGGGCCATCTAGTCGGATAAATGCTTTTGTCCGCGGCTTTGTTCACTATGAAAACGATTTTTAAAAAATTCAAAAATAATTATTTCTGATGTGAAATTGTCTGCACTTTTCAAATATCTTATGTAAATTTCGAAAAAATGCAACCCTAAAAAGTTATGATTGTTCATTTATAAAAAACGTGTGTTTTTTTTAACAAAACCTTTTTTTCCAATAAAATTTTCACTTAGAATCCGTGGGAGGAAATCACTCAATAGTGATAACTAAAACCAAAACTTCTATGCTATATTCTATGCTTTTACGAATAGTAAGACCTTTCATTAGATTTTGATGAAAGAGCATATGTGGTTTTTTCGGTCACTGACCACGAATATGCCATCAGATTTTCCAATTTTAAGATGGCGAATCCAGTAATGCGGCCAAAAATATGAAATGTTGTTAATTTCTTATAAAATTACGTATATAGGGCCGCCATATTGGATCCGCCATATTGGATCCGCCAAATTGAAATTGGAACATCTGATGGTAGATTCGTGATCAGCGACTCAATAAACATGAAAATCTAATGAAATTCTTATTATTCGTAAAAGTGATGAAAATAGATTTTTTTCAAATACTATTGATATTACTGATATTACTGATATTATTGATATCATACTGTTGATATATTCAAAGATTGTTAGCTTATAGCCACCATATTGGATGCCGTCATTTTGATTTCACAGATTTCACAGACAATTTCAAGTTTACGGTCCAATGCCAATATTAATTCACTATTTACTAATTTTTTCCCGCAGACTAGAAGATTGCATTTTTTCGAAATTTGCATAACATATCTGAAAAGTTCAGACAATTTTACATCAGAAATGATAAATTTTAGATTTTTTAAAAAAACGTCTTCGTAATGAATAAAGCCGCTAAAAAAACAATGGAAAAAGTTGCATTTCGGGCGTTAATGGGTTAAGCCCACGCGGAACCCTTTAGGTTGAAAAACGAGTTACCGGGGCATTTTTGATGTTGGAACCTCAAAAGGTATTTCAAAGGAAAACAAAGTCTATTAAAGAGTACAAAATTTTTACGGAATTTAACGAGATTTCCCAATCTTTTTAATGATTTCATGAAGTTTTAAGGAAATACAACGAAGATTCCAGGGCTTTAACAAAGCTATAGTGAGGGTATATGTAACGATTCGAGGAGATTACGAGAGGTTTCACTGGTTTCAAATGATATTGAAATATATTAAAGAAATTACCTAAAAGATTAGCAAAGATTTCAAAGGAGTTTGACTGATATTACGAGATTTAAAGCGGTTTGAATAATTTCATAAGATGTTACAGATTTTAAGATATTTAAAGCGAATTCAGGGATCTCAATAGACTTCACATAATCTTAACGAATTTAAAGAAATTTCCAATAATCGTAACCTTTGTAAGAAATTTTACGAGATTATGTACGGTGTGCTTTAAATTTGAAAAATTTCAAGAAATGTCCACATTATTATTACAAAAATTTTAAGGGATTTACAAAATTTTTAAAAGATTTAATGGGATTTCAAAGGATTGCAAATATTTCCAAGAATTTCACGAGATTTCATGAAAGGTTGATGACGAAAAAATTTAAATTATATTAAAATAAGGAAGGGGGAGGGGGGGGGGTATAAAAACGTACGTAATTTATAGACGGCTCCTTGTACGTACAGGATGGAAACGCTGGAGCTTACCGAAAAGTATAATATGCAACCCCGCATAAACGCCCATAAGAATAGCATTAACGTGTGAGACGGGTTGCATACTTTTTGGTAAGCCCCAGCGCGTCCACCCTGTATAAGTACAAACATAAATTTTAATTTAATAATCATATTATTACGAGATTATAGAATTCCCATGTTATTTATTTAAATAACACTTTCGTTCCGCAACACTGCTCAGGCCCAGGTTGTTGTTCAGTCTCTTTAGCTATCATATCCAGTGAAGAGCCTCACAAAGTCATCATATATCAAGCTCCCCACTCGGGCCCACTACCATCCAAGGTTTTTTTGTTTCAGGCGTCATTCAGTCCACTGAGACACTTCCTCATGCATATCTTATAAACTATTTGTCGCCACACTTTCCTGTCTTAGCACACCTCTTTAAAGTGTGTTTTGTGTTTCTATGGCTTCTTATGTCTCTCCGAATTACGTTCTAAACATTTTTTTCATGGCCTACCTCCGAGCACACTGCCATTTACTTAACCTCAATATGCTTGTTTCTTCATTCGTTCATCTTCCATTCTCTCAACATGTCCAAACCATCTCAAAGAATTTCTTTCAAGTATGTCAACAGTGCTTTGCCACATAACATGCGCAGGAATTTCTAACAGACAGCACAGTATGTATAAATATAGAATTATATATTGCCTTTTTAGCTTTTTTGGTATATATTTACTTCTGTTACCTAGTCCTGCTCTACCGAAAACCTTCTTACCCTCGTTTATACGCCTATCTATCTATCCATCTTTCCGTCATTATAATGAATAGGGTACAAAATATACGTATTCCCTAATCATTTAGGACAATGTTGCATAATAATAATAATATAATGTTGCTTATTGTTTTCTCATCCTTCTTTCAAGCACCATCATTTTTGGGTTTATTTACATTAATTTTGAGCTTCATGCCCTTCATACCTGTATTCAGTTTTCTCAACATGCTTTGCAAATCTTTGACTGACTCTGCCATAATAATCTTATTATCTGCAAACGCTAACCTGCGTACTCTCACAAAAAAAATCGTTTATTAAAGTTGACCTGCTATTTAGCGAAAGTTTATCCTGCGATGGAATAAAAACCGTCGTCTATTACGGCGTCCTTATTAGCAATGGAAAAACGGCAAAGTATGCGTGAATTGGAGTCATAAATCGGAACACAAGATTTAAAACAACACTGAAAAAACAAGTTAAAATTTGTTGCAGGGATAAGACTTGCAGCGGATAAAAATTAAACATATTTCGGCGATTATCGTTCCAATATATTGGCACGATAATTGCCTTTTTCCATTCATCTGGAACTTCTCACATCTCAATACATACATTTATCAAATCGCACAGCTTGTGAGGTTTGTAGTCACCACTGTAAAGCCTTTCCGCGTTGATGTTAAAATCGGATTCCACACACCGCCCTCTGGGGTGGGGATGGGGGCAACTTCGAAAAAAATGTACAAAAAATTCCGAAAAAGAAAAATGTTTGAGACAGGGAGCGGTGTTGGGGGAACCGATTTCAACATCAGTGTATGTACTCCTCAGAGTGATTAAATTTTGATTCATAACATTTTTTTTATAGAGTGCCTATTTTTCGAGATATTTGAAAGTTTCAATATATATCGCTGGTGTGTGTGTGTGTGTGTGTGTGTGTGTGTGTGTCAGACTTTTTTTTGGTTAATGCCTAAAACGCCAAAAAATTAGACTACAGGTAGCATAATCTCGGCACGACACGCCACATTCTTTATATAAATTTAATCCTTATTAACATAAATAATATTTTAGTTAATTATTTTTTTAAATTAAATTTGAAAGCTTATTCAAAATGTAATCGTATTACAATACAAAACTTTCTCATCTTTTTGAATTTGTTCAAAGTTAAAAGAATCAATAGTTGCAAAACAACAAAGGCTGTCCAGTTGCATAATATAATGTTTCTATTAGCTTTATATTTATATATGGTTGGCATTTTTCTTCACAAACAAGTGAAGGCATTTTCAAAAATAGCTGAAAGGCTGAAAAATATGTTTACCCAAATATCCTTGACACGAATTTTTTTAATAGCTACAAGAACGTAGAAAAGAAGTTCTATGAAAATCAAAGTGGGTAAATAAATATTCTTCTAAATTATTCGGAATTAAGACTCCACTAAAATCATGAATAAGTAAATTACTAAAACAATACTGAAGCTCATTTAACTTATCCTTCATCTGTAAATAACAGGAACTGTCCTGAAAGGAATACGAACATTTTCCAAGGTCCAAGAGACTAACGGATTGCTAAGAACGAGTGACGGGAAACCGGAGCGCGAAATTTACAGTTTGCTTGCGGATTTTAACCCTGCGGGAAATTTTGACCTTTGGGTCCTGGGACACTTTCCACTCTTCCGTCAAAGTGTAACGGGTCGAGCCCCTTCGTCAATGTCGACAACTGAATAAACCGTTTTCAATAACCTATTGTGTAACTGGTCGTTACCGACCTTACTTCGACCTTAGTTTCGCCTGACTTTGCGTAAACTCTTTATGTGCTTGGGTGACTCCTAAATGCGTCAACTTTTGTCATTATGCAACTTTAGCGGAGATTGAAGTGTCGGGCGTCATGGCAATATCGTTTCCTCGTCGTATTCATCCTAAATTTGCATTTATGAGGAAACTACAGTTTCGTGATTTTCTCACTGATCTCAAACGTCGTATAATTACATATTCACGTACGATACCATTGTTCTCAGAAATAAATAAAACAAAAAACTTCCTTAGTTTCTCATTTCTTTAGGAAAATCCTCAAGGAAAAGGAACTTTTTTTTAAAATAATAAACAAAATCACTTCCGAAAAATGAAATCATTTTAATCTTTCTTTAACTTCATATCAATCTTTTTTCTTCGAAACGAATATTTTTTTTAAGGATCTAGTCAAAATTTGTATTTTTCAAATCCTTTTTCGCATATTTACTAGGGTGAAAATCCCCAATGGTTATTTTTACTATTTGGTGAAAATATAAGTGTCTCATTTTTTAATTTAAAAGCCGTTAAACTACTGTCCTGGGGCCTGGAACCATATCGAAGCATTTTAAACATTTAACTAAAGTTAATTTTCATAAACGTAGTGCCTGACAAAATAACCCAAAACCTTATACCAGACGTTAAGGATAAAAAAATTCACCTTGCCAAAAAAGTACTACATATGAAATTGTCAAATGTCTCATACAAAATTTCTATTAGAACAAAGCGATTTAACTACGTGTAAAAAAATAATTTCATTTTAAATTCAAGAATCTTGTTAAGAGCGCATGTCACAAAAAATCGTTTCCACTTTTAAAAATGTTTTAAGAAAAAAATTATGTTGTTTTTCACAGGATTTTACACGTGTACGAATTTCACAGATATAAGATAGTTCTCGTGCCAAAAATCAGGTCTCTGCGGGAAAAATTGTTATGATCTTGAGAATTGAAATCATTTAACAGTCACGTTTTGTGAAAGAAAAATACAATTTTTATGAAAAAAGTTTAAAACTTACAATAGAGTTTTTGTGATAGAATTTTTTTTATTGTCGCTTCTTACGAATTTGTTGAATAGGGTTCAATTTTAATAAATTATGGCTTTATTTTGAAGGGAAAAAGTTTCCTAATACAAATTTTTTAACGATTTCTGCCATAAACAAATTTACTCATGAAAAATTTTAAATCTCCAGTAATATTTTTTCGATTCTAAAAATCATAGAAAAACTGCTGTTTTCAGAGATCTGATTTTTAGCACAATTACCTTAAAGAAAAATTTTCAAAAATGTATGGGAAATTTCCAGAAAGTTTTTCAGTATCTAAACCAGTGTGAATACTTTATCTTTTTTATTCTGATAAATATTTTCATTTTTTTCGATATCTGCCCGAAAATTAAAAAAAAATTTAATTTGAGAAAATAGCTTCGGTTTTTCTGGAATTTTTAGCAAGTTAATATTAATATTTTGAATATCTTCTTCGTGTTGGAGAATAGAAAATTGGATTTCATTTTCTGGAATATCACACAGAGAAAAAGCTAAGCTTATTTTGAGTCGGATATTGATGAAAAAGTAAAGATGTAGAATTATAAGTCGTTAAGATGTGAATAAAAGTAAAGAGATAGCAAAAGTTAGCCTAGCTTTGTTCTGTATTAATGTGCAAATTTGACAAAATACAGACCAGATACAAAAAAAGTTTAAGGAGCAATTTGTTCCTTTCGCAAAATTGTAAAAAAAAAGTATTTTAACGTTTTTCTCCATTTTGTATTTTCCCTGAAATTTTTGCTAAAATATGAATAAATTCGGCTATAATATTATGTATTTTTCTCAAAATAATACAATTTTTTGTTTTTAAAAATCTTGTTCACTTGTAGATATATATACCAAAGTTTTTTTTTTTTAATTTAAATTTAAATTGTATTATATTGTATTATATATTTAGATACAGAATCCAATGAAAATAGTTCCTTCTGTGACATTTTTCCTATGAAATAATAAGTGTTCAAAATTTTGTAATCATTCACGAATTACTCAGTGTGCCAGGACTTCTTTTAAAAAGTAATGAAACAGAATAACTAAATAAATAAATAGGTATATATTCTTTAACCAAAAGAATATGATTAGGTGGTGCGTGATATGAAAATATTAATTTTTATTTTGGAGACAGCTTTAATTAACCTGTGAGTAACAACTAAAGACCTTATTTTCCGGAAAGGAAGCAGGTCGCACGCAATGAGAAGGCCACGTGGGCCGAAATCACCTTTTTAGGAGTGCGGCCCCCAATAAATCTCGAAACTATAGCCTGCTATTGCAGCGTTAGCGGAAAATGCCATGCAATTTCAGGTTACTCGCGAATTTCTCGACCTCATCTCATCGCTCACGACTGCAGGAATTCCTTCCGCAAACGCAAAAGCAGAAACCGTAAAGTCATCTCCATAAATCTCTAATGTTCTGTAAAAGGTATCAAAGCGTTACAAAATTTGGGGACGCTGTAAAATCGGAACCGCTCGAATTCATTCCATTTAAAATTTAACGGTTTCATGGTCCATAAATCAAAGGTACAACAAAGTGCTGTTTTCGCGATCCCTTTGACTTTTGACTTTAGGCGGATCTCTATTCTTGCTCTTATCTGAGAAGCCTTAAAGGTATACCAAATTATTGCATAAATAGTGCTTATGGTTTTATGATGATTTCTGTGCTGAGAATATGTCAGCGCGTATTCCATTACTTCTTTTTATACTTAGGTGTGTGCTTTACAATGTCAGTGGAACAAGGCCGCTGACATAAATGTGCCAAGTTCATAGGCCATACAAAGTTTCAATAGGAAAATAGACTTTGTGAATTTATTTTGTATACGGAAATTATAATGTTCTTTAAATTTTATTTTATATAGTAATGTGTAATTTATTATTTTATTTATAAAAAATGTAAATGTTACTTAAATTTGAATAAATTCAAAAGATTTTTTTCAGTTGTCAAAATAACATGTATATAAATTAAGAAAATTCAAAGTAAGTTATCCGATATACAAATATTTATTTTTATTCCTCAGTAAAAAACTAAAGAAGCAACGCAGATGATTAAAAGGCAATAAAATAAATTGGCTCTTAGGAGTAATGAGATATGAAATGATAATTTATCATTAACAGACTTTACAGAAGCGATTTTCTTGAAATAATTTGCAATCGAACGGACGAACCGTGATACATAGTTATACACTTTGTCTCTTTCCAACATACTCGAGAGTACAATTGAATGCGGAAAAATTCTTGACAAGGCCGCGAGTGTCAAGGCCAATGTTCACGTTGTTCTCACACGAACTAACTTACGTATTAATGTAATAATGTTCATAAACTGACATTGAACAGTCAATACCAAAACACTCTTCTGCGTTGTTTTATGTACATTTTTTCTATATTCTTTGATCGGCAAGTGTTTTATATCAATATGGAAGATTCAATTATTAGATGACATTTGACAACTATACCTTGACTATCCATAATATCAAGGTGAATGCAAAGTACTAGAAAATCGCACTTGTAAAATTAAGGCCAATAAATAGATCAATCATTTTGCCTCATTCTATTTTTACTTTCTCATCATCCATGAAAGCGAAAGCGCTAATGTCATCGTTTATACCTGAAATCTGTTAAAACCAACTTTAACTAGTTAAAGCTCGAAAATAACAGGAGCATTTGTCAAAACTAGTGTTATATATAGTCAAAACGCGGAATAATCAAGTGCTTTTGTGAAAACCCGAAGTAATGTTATATTCCATCTGGTTTCGTGTTTCAACTGAAAATATCAGTTTAAATTCACCCAATTGTGCTTTTGGCAGTGACTGGTCATAGAAGAGTGATTAATCACATCTCAAGTCACTCTGAATATTACAGGTAAAACTAGTTCTTTCAAAAGCACAATTGGTTGAATATAGTTTTAACTGAGATGTTCAATTAAAACACGAAATAAGATGGAATTAAAAAAATATTCGGGTTTTTACAGAAGGACTTGGTTATTTCGCGTTTTGACTCATTTTTGGCGATTACAGCATAAGAACAATAATTATCCAAGATGTAAAATCACTATACACAAAAACCTATAGGTTATCAAAGTGTTGCATTATGTAACAAACGAAATGTTCCCATTGTGCAACATTCTGATGAAATTTCCTAGCCTTATTTGATACTTGGGCATTTTAAGAATTAAGAAAGCGTTATCTCTTTAATGTTGTTGTCGATTTACCGAATTATGAAAAATCGTTTATCATCGGGGGCAGGTGTTATGGGTTACCGCGGGGTTTCTCAACGTAATCACTGTTTGGGGGATTATTTTTATGGACTTCCCATTAGGGTACAAAATAACCATAATATTATTAACTTCCTACTTAGTTAGTAGTTTATTTTTTAAACTTTTTAATAGCGAAGACTCCCGAAAATTTAAAATTAAATTATATATTATTATTATTATTATTATTACACCATTAAGCCGTTTCCCTTTTGGGGTAGGCGTGACTCACTCGGTAGGGAGGGAAGTAGGGTTGTGGAAGGGGTTATAGAATTTTTAGATTGATCTAGATTTCTCGCGTTATTTATTTAAATAACACGTTCTCTCCGCAACACTGCTCCGACCCAGATTGCTGATCAATCTCTCTAGCAATCACCCCAAGTGAAGATCCTCACAAACTCGTCATGTGGGGTTTCCCACTTGGCTCCATTAGTATCCAAAGTCTTGTTTCAGGCGTCGTTTCCTCTACTGAGACTCTTCTTGTTAACTATTTTCCGCCATA
>JAAAKG020043102.1:0-18850 GCA_010014905.2 Druon quercuslanigerum
CATGGATATCTGCATGTTAGGTGGGACAATCTTAACCTTTAAACATCTACATTTAAACATCCATTTTTCTCCGTGTAGTTATATGTAGGCAAGTAAATATACATACCGCATTGCAATCATTTGATGTAAACAAATAAACATGCATTTAGTTTTATGTACACAAACCTATAGTGCGTTGGAAGATCAAATTGTTAATTATTTACCCGTTAAAAGATTATTATTACCTATCGATAAAATAATTAATTACATCATCGATAAGTATAGTAAAGAAGAATAAGCATTAAGATTACCGTTTAGTAATAATTTTCAAGTACCTTAACTTGCTTAAATACTTTTTCAAGATCGTATCATATGGTTGTACCAGCTTATTTAGTGTTTAAGTTATTATACATAGCAATTGTAATGAATTTTTCACGAATAAGAAAACGGGTCAGGGGATCATTTTAAGTTCATGAAAAACTGATTATAGGCACCATTTACAACAACTTCTCAGTCGCAACTTTGGGGTCCTCGAACTATTCATATAAAATTATTTAGCCCCACCGTGCCGTGCCGGCTTTTATAGTAGCAAAATTCGCAGTTTTGTACACGATTGGAACCCGAAATATCTCTTTTTATCAAAATGAATCGTCGTGAAAGCGTTAAATGTATTATTGAAGGAAGAAATAATCTTAAAAAAATGTTCTTTTATGCAAGATGTCAAAGCTTTACTGGCTGGCAGAAATCGTTATCTTAGGCGATGAGAATGGGAAACGAAAAAGTCCACCCTAGTCCCAAGGACGGCAAGGGATCCAAAAGAAGTAAAGAAATTGGGTACTATCAACATCAGCGGAAAATGGTTGTGTTAATAATTTGAACCTTCTTTTGGGTGATGTAAAAGATTTAAAACTGAAGAATGGCGGAGTGTTTGCAATGGTTAACACTAAGAAAGAGTTCGATAGGGTACAGGCGGGCAGGTGAGACTAGGTGCAGCCCCGAGCTTCTGACAGGAACCCGGTTGGCTCATATACAGGAGCTAATCCAAAATCACACTATTCTGTGGCCAAAACTTCCTCTAGAGTCTGGACCACCGATTATTTCGAACTAAACTTGAAGTCCAAAGATACGAGAGGTTCGGGACAGGGTTATCAACAAACTAGAGGGTAGAGTCGCCAGCTTTAGGTTTGGGAAGTCGCCAGAAAAAGCCTACCTCAAAAAATAGAATTTCGCCAGAAATCGCCAGGTAGGCGTGAAAAATACTGCTACATTTTTCATAATATAAACTTATAATATATTTATGATTTGTCACTCTATACCTTCAGCCCAATCGAAATCATCTCATTGTACTTTGTATTTTCGTAACTTTTCGTTAGCCCTTCCCATTTTTACATTTTTTTTTCAAAACTTTTGCCTAAAAATCAATTATTACGAGCAAAAAGCGTGGGACCACTACAAGCAAAAATAGTGATTTATGCATATGTTGATTCGTGTACAGTAATGAACCGAGCTCGCATAATATGAGCACATCTTGAACACTTGCAGCTGATTGGTATTCACTTAATCGTCCCTTTATTCTGATAAGCTTTAACTCCATGATGCAACTCGACATTTGTAACAGTAGTGTCAGAACGCGTATATCTCTGGCATGCGCAGTAGTGATTCTGTGTATTTTAAAATTTACACATGGCGTTACATAACCTAAAAATACACAGGAATAACTACTGCGCATGCCAGAGATATCCTTGTTCTGACACCACTGATTCGTAATTCATCCACGCTCCGTGTGATTGGCGCGCTTATTTAACTGTCGCCGGATTGCCAAGAAATCGCCTACACTCAATTTAAATCGCCATAGTAGTCGCCAGATCCCCAAAAATTGGTCGCCAAATAGAAAAAATGTCACCTGAATGGCAAAAAATCGCCATGGTTGGCAACACTGGTTCGGGAATCGGGAACTCTAAAAGATATGACCGTGAAACGTGCTCCCACTCCTACGACAGTTAGATTTCGGGGGTAATGCGTGAGAACGCACACAGACCTAATCCGCTCGCTCGTTTGGACCACTTTGGACTCGGGGCGCTCGTATCTTTGGACGTCGAGTGTACTCGGTTGGGGACGGATTAAGCCATTTTAATAGGCGATCCCTTGTTAAAATTGCCAAATCTCCTAAATTATCTGCTTTCAAAAGAAACAGGAGAAACTTTAGAATCGGAAGGGAACTGACAATATGGCAATGTAACTTAAATCATGACACTAAAGTAATGCCCCCCCCCCCCAGAAATCGCCCAGGGAGGGGCAAAGTATTGATTTGCCTTCCTCTGAAATAGAGGAATTAAATTCATCAGGTCGTTTGAATTTTATCTAAAAATCTGCTTGAAATCTTTGTGCAATAAATGATGCCCTTGTGGAATCTTCTTAATCTAACCGAAATATATAAATCGTTTAATAAATATTTAATAATATTTTGAAAATGATTGTAATCTTTGGAAAATTATTAAAATCTTTATAAAGTATTAAAAAAAAATTGTCCATTGTTGAAATCTTTGGGAAATCATTGAAGTCTGCGAAATCTTTTTAATCTAATTTAAATATTTGCGAAACCTTTAAAATCTTTGAGATGCCTTTAGAAAATTTTTTAAATTATTGCAATCTTTGGAAATCCTTGAAAAATATTTTTAATCTTTCGCGAAATATAAAAATAAATATATAAAAATACAATATAAAAACGAAAATATTTTTTAAATATTTCATAATATTTGAGAAATCGATTAAATCTTTGGGAAATCATCGAAATCTTTGTAAAGTCTTTCTGAAATCTTCGAAATATTTTTGAAACATTTGTGAAATTATTGAAATCTTTGGGAAATCATCTATGCCGTTGTAAAAGTTTTTTTATCTATCAAAAATGTTTGTGAAATCTTTGCGAAATATTTGAAATCTTCGCTAAATATTTGAAACCTTTGGTAAATCATTAGAACCCTTTGAAAATATTTTCGAAGTATTCGGTATATTTTTGAACTGTTAAAATCTTTGCGAAATCATTGCCTAGTATTTGAAATCTTTGTGAAAGCTTTTGAAAATCATTATAGGCTTGGTGAAATCTGTTAAATCAATCCAAAATTTTTCCCACCTGTTTTTAACCTTTGGGAAATCATTCTAATCTTTGTCAATTCTTTCTGATATCTTTGGAAGTCATTGATGGCTTTGTAAAATCTTTTAAATCTGTACAAAATTTCTGCAAAGTATTTGAAATTTTTGTTAAATCTTTTATATCTTTGGGAAATTATTTAAATCTTTCTAAACCCTTAGAAAATGTTGGTGAGATAGTCCTCAAATATTTGGTAATGTGAAATTATTGAAATCGTTGCGTAATCATTGAAATATTTGGGCAATCTTTGAAATTTATCGCAAATTTTTATGAAATAATTGAAGTCTTTGTGAAATTATTGAAATATATCCGAAATCTATGAGAAACACTTGAAATCTTTGTGAAATGTTTGCAGATCCAGTACAGCCACAACTTACTATAATTTGGACTCAATGCCGAAGGAGTTTAGAGGTGAACAGTTAATTATATCGATTTCTGTTGATGCCAAATTCCCGCGCTGGGGAAGCGGCACTAGAATATTTTAACTAAAAGAATTTCATTCTGAACCAGAAATTTGTAGCTTGTATTTAGTACCAGTTTCGAGCATGGCTCGCAGTAGTCTTGAAACTAAATCCAGCCCGTCCGAACGTAAGCAGCCAGGACCGCAAGAATAATTTCTGCTGGATTTGGACGCATGATGCAACCTGATGCAACTAACTTGCTGAGAATACGGCCCACGGGCTGCTTGACGACAACATTCTCTCTTTCGGTCCCGCGGAGGCCGTCAGTTCTCGGGTCGTAGACTCTTTACAAAAAAATAATTTAATTTAAAAAAAAATAGTTGAGTTTTCTTATTGGGTTCCACTAATTCAGTTTTAATTCACAAGAGAAGAAAGAAGAAAAAGAGGAAGCTTAAAGGAATCTGTATTATCATCAGAGAAAGTTAACATCAATCATTGTGGATATTATTCCACAATTTGTGAAAATAGACATCAAAACTATCGATCAAGTTAACTCTTTAAATAATACAAAATATTGACGTCATTTCAGACTGGATGGAAAATAAACTTTCTTAAATTTTAAAAGAAAATTTTTTCTGAAGAAATTTCTACTATCTTCTCTTCTACCGGGAATCGAACCACATAACTAACAATTGCTGGTCGGATGCTTTTCCGTAGATCTTTTTTCAGAAAAATTTTAATTTAATTTATTTATATTTTCCCTGATTGTGGAATGATATCTATACTGATTGACAGTAACTATCTTTGATGATAATACAGAATCCTTTAAATTACTCGTATCACAAATGTAACACCTGTCTTGAGATAACATGTATTTCTGAAAAAGGTGCTTGTTTCGATCTCTCTAATAGCTTAACGGAAAAGCACCCGACCGGCAATCAGAAGTTCTGTGGAGTGAGAAGTTTTGTGGAGAAAGTAGATCTTTTTTCAGAGAAAACTTAATTTTAAAAAAAGGAAGTGTCTCGATAACAGGGTAAACAAATGATATTCTTTAAAAGGGAAAGAGGGAATAGGGAAAATAATTTAATGGAAAACAGAAAGAAATTAATACCAACATTCCATACAATATTCATGTAGAACATATTTATTTTTATAAGTACAAAGTTTAAGAATATCACGCAAACGTACAAAATTATATAAACATTTATTACAATATAAAGTCACCATTGGAGTACAAAACTGCCTAATAGAAATCTTCATCGGCAAAAGCGATATAGTATGGCCCATTTGAAAGACACTTTTAATTCACGGATTTTATCAAGTGTATGAGAAACTCTAAACTAAACGTAGTTCGATTTCGCTTTCCATCTCTGTAGGTATATAAATTAAAATAGATGTTTCGATATTTCACTCACCAGCTCTGCAATATTTACCGATTTTTATCAAAAAAACAGTGCGTTTACGACTCTCACTTTGAACATTTTTTCTCGATACAAAGTATTCATTTCTTGAAACATTGATCGTTTATCAATAATTTTTGCGCATTATGTACAAGCAAACTAATTGCGTAGAAGACAATAAAAGGTTGCAGTCCTTTATTCGAATTTTTAAAACAAACTTTAGACACACTAGGAACATTGGAATTTTCGAAATAGAAAGAGATCTCATTTTTCCTAAAACCGGCTTGATTTCCTTACATTGTTACAATTCGTAAAATCAAAGTTACTTCTTTCTTTGGGAGGAAAATGGTTCCAAAACTCAAGTCGAATCTTCGAAATTCGACTTTCGACATTCACCAGGTTCTCGCGATTTCTCCCGGTTTCGAAAAAAAATTGATTCTCTTTGCAAAACCCATAATTTTTTCACAAATATGATCCATTGCAGAAATCGATAAGCATCATCCAAACCTTTTGCAAAAAATCGATTCACTTTGAATCATATAAGTAGAATAAGCATATGTTTTAAATATTTTTTAAACAATAATCAATAATTAATACTTTCGACTTGAAAGCTATATATATTGAGTGATTTGGGACAATTTAATAAGTAATAGTTGAATTTTATAATATCTAAATCAAAGCCCTGCAAAGTAAAGAATTTTAATTTTTCAATTGAAGAATCACGAACTTGAATGCTTTCAGAATAAAAATTTATAAAATAGGACAATTTCAAATCCTTAAAAATAAAATATTTTAAGATTAGGTCATTTAATATTCAGAGGAATTGAAATTGTTTAATTTATCATTAAAAGCGTTCAAAACTAAATAATTAAAAATTGAAAACTTTGAAATTTAAATAATTCTAAATTCAAAGCAATGAAAATTTGACAATTTAATACTGCAAACTAAATTGAATATTTCATAGTTAAAGCTTGTACAATTTTATAATTTTAAATTGTTATTATATGAAGAAATTATAGTTTAACATTAAAGCTGATTAGAAATTTTGTTATAAAATCAAACAATAAATTGAATTATACTGAAAGAAAACTTTCAAACTAAATAGTAATTTTAAATAAGAAACATTAAAAATGCAAAAAATTCTACTCCAGAACCTTGAAACTTAAACGAAGTCGAACTTCCTAAAAAATTGAAAAAATGTATAGTCAACAGAAATTCTGATATTAAAACTTTTTTTTTTGAATCAATCCCTTTAATATCTCATTTATTTGAATTGAATTTTAGTTGCAAAATTAAAATGTATGAAAGGTAAATTTTTTAATTGAGCGTTGAACATGTAAATTCAGAATTCTAAAATTGTAAACATTTAAAGTTTCTGAAATTATTCATTTACTGCTGTATGAACTTCAGTTACATAGTTTAATTTTTATCTGTTTATATTTTAATCCTAATTTTCAATTCTTTAATTTCAAATCTTCCTCTAGAATTATTATTTAATCTTAACATTTTCCAATCAAATATTTTTAAATTTGAAATGATTTATTATCAAATTATCAAATTAAAAATTCAAAACTATCAAAGCTTTAAATATGAAATTTTGGGACATTTAATATCAGAATCATCCTGCCATTTTTAATAATTATTCAATATTGAATATTGTATATTTCACAATATTGTTCAATATTGTGAAATTTCAAATTTGAAACCTCGAAGAATTAATCTAAAAATTAATTTAAGTAAAAACTTAAGTTCCAAGGCCTCAAAGAATAAATTATTTTAGAATTGCACATTCAAAGTCATAATTTTGAATTAAAATGATAGAAGCTTTAAAGTAGATAAATATATTAATAAGAAGTATCATGTCATATAGTATCAAGTGACATTCAAAACGAATAGACAGATTTTTGTTATTAAAAAATGTTGATTTCTAGAAGAAGAAATAAATACCATTCATTTCCCCCGTTTAAAATTACAGAATTTTAAGTATTGCGAGAAATAATATGAACCTTTAAAATTTAATTATTCTGGACACTTTGAAAATGAATTGCTTTCTAGTCGAAAACCTTAAAAAATTACAAAACGCACAAATTTTGAAATACGGGAAATCTCTCGGTCTAATATTTATCACCCGGCTTTTCGGATTCTGCGACTTTTTTCGGCGGGGCTGTGATAATCGAAGGAAATCCAGCCGATTTGATATACAGACGTTTTTTCTATTTGGAAATATCTCAAGTTGCAAGCCTGTTCAAATGCTCATGGAAATTTCGAAAAAAGCCAAAAGCAGACCTCTAATAGAAAATTTTTCTAAGCGAAGACATAAAAAAAAGATCACATTATAGAAGAGTTTTCACAAGTCTTTTTTACACAGAGATGCATCCGACTGCATTGCTAAGTATTATATCATTTTTTCTGTGAGCTCGGCTTCTCGTGTTTGACACGAGAAAGAGCAATGTATGATTTACATGTAGAAACGTCGTGCCAGCCGACTGGACCTCTTTCGCAATCTGCGCAAGCTAAGTATTTAACATTTTCTACCGTGTGTGAGACACCGATGTTCTCGAAGCAATTAATGTCTTCAACCATCCAGTAGTCTGAAATCGGTTCCCGTTTGTCTGCTTCGCCGCCTTTCTTGCACATGATTTCGGGTAGAACAAACTAAAAAATAAAGAACAATTTTTAATCTTTCAATAAGAATTTAATTGTACCATTTGAAAAATGTGAACATAAAATCGAGTATACACTAGATCAAGGGTTGCTATATTAGTTTTATTAGTAAAAAAACAATTCGTATCAATTTGCAAATTTAAAATTCACGCTAAAGTACTAAAAAAAATGTTAACACTTTCAAATAGGTATAAATATATATTCTAGTAATTTGTTTACATTCCACGACTTTTCCAGCCTTTTCAAGTCTTGTAGTAACCCAGAAAGGCTATTAATCAAGTTTCTATTAACAATAATCTTTTGTTTTAAATTGTTGCAGGACAACAAGGAAAAGGTCAACAATACCTTTTCGAAATGCTCTGACTAGTTTTTTATTTTGCCTGTTGGTTAATATTTAAAGACCAAAATTCTAATCATTTACAATTTTTTGTATCGAATATTTCATAAGTGGGATATAAACATGTCAAAATAAAACTGATAAATTTTTAATTTATTATTCTCAGAGATGCCATAGAACAATTTAATTTAAATAAGTAAAAAAGAGGCGTATTTAAATCCATAGTCACTAATGCGCAAATAATGTGACTAATGTTCTCTTGAATTAAATAAATCAACTCATAAGACTTTAAACAATTCAAATTATTTGGAAAAAAATTTTAATCAAAAAAATTCCATTGATTTCAGTAAACTTGGAGTAATTTAGCAGAATGAAGAGATATATGAAGAAATTGATAAAATACATAAAAATAGAAGGTGAATTAAAAAAATCAAGGGAATTCAAGAGAATTCAAAAGAATTCACAAGAATATGAAACAATTCTGAATAACTTTATAATTTAGGGCAAATTTAAAATTTATTCAAAAGAATTGCAAAAAAATATTTGAAAATCTCTTCAAATCATTAAAAATCTTACAAAATCGGCAAATAAATTCTTTGAAATCCTAAAAAAAATGGTAAAATCCTGTGAAATTATATGAAATCTGATATTTTCTGAAATCCTGGACAATTTATTATAATATATTGAGTTTTTTGTTCCCATAAAACCATTAAAATCGTCGGAAATCTTATAAATTGCCTTGGAATTTTTTTGAAATCCTGTGAAACTTGTTAAAGCTCTTTTAAATGGTCTGAAAGTTTTTATTGTAAAATTCTCTCAAATCTTTTAAATCCTTTGGAATACCATCAAATTACTAAATTTAAAATTTCTCGAAACCTTTTAAAATGCCCTAAAAATTTGCAAATCCTTTAAAATCTTTCGAAATCCGTTAAAACTTTTTAAAGCTTTTGAAAATTCTTTTGCATTAACAAAAAACTAGAATTTTTTTAATCCTTTGGAACCCAAAAGATTTAAATTCTTCGAAATCTTTCGAAACCGCCTTGTACTTTTGAAAGATACTTTAACATACTTTGAAATTTTTTCAAATTGCTAAAATGAATTCATAATTCCTTTACATTTTTAAAATACCCTAAAATATTGCAAATCCTTTAAAAACTTTTGAAATTCCTTCAATCTTTTTTAAACTCTTGAAAAATAGCATTAAATTACTGTAATTAATTCCAAATTACTTGGAATTTGTTAAAATACCCTAAAATATTTTAAAACCTTTAAAATCTTTTGAGATCCCTTAGCATTTTATAAAGCTCTACCGCTGCCATTGTCAGATCCGTAGGTTTAGACTTGCGCGGAAGTTTGGACTCGACCTTTCTTGAAATACCCTTAAAAATGTCAAATCTTTTGAAATCCCATGAAAATTTTTTAATCTCTTGAAAATTTCTTGGAAGTTTTACAAATATCTTAAAACCCTTTGAATTCTTCGAAATGCATACAAAATATGAAAATATATTAAAAATTAATTTATTCTTTTAAAATGCTCCAAAATATCTTAAATCCTTGGAATTCTTTCGAAACTCTTTGCATCTTTTTAAAGCTCGTGAAAGTCCATTGGAATTTTTAAAAATACATTAAAACAATTTAAATTCTTTGGGATCCCTTAAGAATTATAGAAATCTATTACCAATTCCATCTAATCTGTTTAAATGCCCTCAAATATTGCGAATCCTTTGAAAGCTTTTAACCCCTTTGAAACTTTTTAAATCTCTTTAAAATGCCTTGGAATTTAAAAAAATACCATAAATTCTGTGAATTTCCTTCAAATTATTGAAATCTATTCAAAATTCCTTGGAATCTTCTAAAATGCCATAAAATAGTTAAAGTACTTTGAAATCCTTCGAAACCTTTAAAACTTTTCAAAGCTCTTGAAAATTCTTTGCAATATTTAAAAATACACTCAAATCTTTAAAATCCCTTGCAATCCTTTTAAATTATTGAAATTGATTAAAAATTTCTTAGAATCTTTTAAAACCCCTAAAAATATTGCAAATCTTTTGAAATCTTTTAAAACGCCCTAAAGTGTTTCAAACCTTTGAGATCTTTCAAAAGTTTTTAAAGCTGTGGAAAATTCTTTGGAATTGTTTAAGGTACCTTCAAATCTTTAAAAATAATATAATTCTTTTTAATCCTTTGGAATCTCTTTAAATTATTGAATCTATTAAAAACTCTTTAAACGCCCTAAAAATATTGCAATCTTTTAAAAACTCTTAAGGCTTTTCAAAACTCTTTAAAATTCCTTGGAAGTTTTTTCAAATACCCTAAAATCTTTTACATCGCTTCGAATCCCTTGAAATCTTTTAAAATACACTCAAAGATTTCCAAAAAAAATCTAGAAAATTCAGAAACAGGAATAGACCAGAATTAAGAAGTGATTAAAAGCGTTGGCACCAGGACTCCATCTCAAAATTGAATTGCCTCATTTTACGTCATACACAATAGAATTACATATTTTTTAGATAATTAGGGCTTATTCCTGTTTTGAATCTAATCTCTATTTTAAGTGAAAAATTTGCTAATTGAAATAGTTTTTTGTGTAGAACGTTTTTTTATTCTCGTGCTAGAATAAAAATAACGTTTTACACCAAAATGATTGAAATTGGCCAATTTTTCACTCCGAATAAAGATTTAATTTAAAACAGGAATAGGCTCTAGTTATCTAAAAAATATGTATTTATGTGCAAGTAGTGTGCATGTAAAATTATGTTATTAAAAGAAAAAAATACTAAAGTGATACTTTCATTTAAAAAAGTGATTATAATGACTTTATGTTTAATAAATGATATGACGAGAAAAAATTACTAAAAGTGACAATGTGGCATTCCTGATTATTCTTGACAGTTAGTTAAAAGCCCTGATTTTTGACATTTTATTCAAAATCCAAAATTTTATGAGATATTCCATCTCATATACAGTCTTAAAATAAACATAAGGAAAGCAAAAGTACCACTAAAGTGCAATTAATGAAAATAATGAGCAAATGTATTGAACTAACCTCAATGTTTACAAACGTAGCAGCTCCAGAATTGAGAATCTTGGATGGACAAAACGTGCAGTAAACCAAATCTGCATTTCTTCCTGAGGAGTCTTTTCTCTCTTCGACTAGAGCCATTCTTACGACAATAGTAATTATTTGTTGAGTTTTGCTTTGATCTTGACTTCGAAAAACTCGGAACACGTAATAGGTTATGTCAAGTTATTTTCAAAGGAAAATATCACGATTAGATATGTTGTCTTTATTGGACGAATATACAAAACGTAAGGGTTTTTAATACGATAGCAACAATTTATTTACTATAAAAAAATATAAAAATGTAAAAAAAACAACTATTTTAGGAGGGAGTGTCACTGTTTTACACACTACACTGATACAGGAATAAAGCTGCTGCGCATGCGTTCGATATATCGAAATTCGAAGTGCATTCGATTAATTTGCAAACATTAAAAAAAAGTACTCGACAATAAAAATTAATTTTTTATATTTCATACAATGTCACTTTAAAGTGATTAATAATAAATGAATTCAGGAAAATTTCAATTTATTGCTACCAAAACTGAAATGTAACAATTAATGCTAGAAGATTAAATGAAAAAAGAATAGTGCCTTAATGTTTATATTACATATTAAATAAGATTTAGAATTATTACAATTTAAGAAAAACAAATATCAATTCATGTAATTTTTTAAATTAAATTGTTTGAAAGTGTTTATTGTAAAATTCTCTAAAATCTTTTAAATCTTTTGCAATGCCGTCAAATTACTAAAATATATTTAAAATTTCTCGAAACCTTTTAAAATGCCCTAAAAATTTCAAATCCTTTGAAAAATTTCGAAATCCGTTTTTCAACCATTCATTTGCTAAAGCTTCAATCTTTAAACAAAGTTTGGAATTGTTTAATTTTTATAACTTCAAGTTTGTCTGCATTAGTTTTGAAAGCCTGACGAGAGGGTGGAGGAATAATGGAGGTGGGGGGGGGGGTTCTCCCAGTGCTCGGAATTTTCGAGAAGGCTCCGAGGGTGGCCCGAATTTTCAGCAACTATTAGAAAAATATATTGCATATCCGTCATCCCGTCATCCCCCCAACCACGGGTCCGGTTTTCCTTTCTACGGGCCTAAAAGCTATTATTTAGAAAAAATATAATTTTTAAAGTTTTTAGAAAAATTAGACCTTAAAGATTCACAATATTTAAAATTTTTCAATTTTAAGCAATGAAAATGAGCACGATTGTTTAAATATAAATCACATATTTTGGTTAAAAAAATCTGCTCAATTAGTTTAAATGTCTCTCAATACTGCATAATATTAAACTGATTATTAATATATTTATCATCTTCAGAATTTCTATAATTTCGATTTAAAATTAGAATTTTGAATGCGTGAATCTAAAACAGTTGATTTTTGAAGTTTTGAAACTGAAGTTTTTAGGCTTTAAGAGGCTCAATTCGATAATATTTTCTAATTCAAAATTCAAAAATTAAAAATTTCAGGACAATTACATTACTAAATCTTTCAAAATTGCAGATTTTTTTTATTGGCAGCTTTGAGAGTCAGTTTTAAATTTAATAATTTCACATTATCATGACAAATTTTTGAATTTTGTCGGGAGGTTGATAATTCAAATTTTGATCATAAAAAAAGTAATGAAAACTCAAAAATTCCGCTTTGCGGCAAATCTTTGCAATATACGAAAAAAATGAATTAACTAAAATTTCGCGCCCTGAAAACATTTACAAATTTTTGATTAATCACTTTCCGATATGATGCATACTTTTTGTTTTTAGTCGTAAAAACAACATTAAAAATAAAAAATTACAGTTTTGGGCAAACGGCACAAGCTATGAAAAAAATAAATAGAGAAAAGTTGTTCTGCAAAAAATAGCGAAAACTCATTCCAATTTTTCATGAATAATTTTTATAGGACACGCAATTTTTGTTTTAATCGTAAAAAATAAAATGCAAAATTCAAAAATTATATTTTTCGAAAAACGACACATGGTACGAACTAAAATTAACATACTAAAGTTGTCCACCCTAAAAAGATCTATAAATTTGATATTAATCATTTCTAGATTAAATTTTATTTCAATCGTAAAAAATAAGATTAAAACGAAAAAAATTAATTTTTGGAAAAACGACTCAAGAGACGAACAAAATGAAAAGAAAAAAAATGTTTAACCAACAAATATCTACCAGTTTGTTATAAACTACAATAAAATTTTATTTACCAACATTTTTCGCTCAAATTACATCTATATTGAATATAAACAAATTAGATGTATGGAAAAACGACACAAGTTGCAGTAAAATGATTAATAATAATTTGTATTTTAATAGAATGCGCATTTTCTTAATGATAAAAATAGGACAGTAAGAATACTTTTGTTTCAATACTAATGCATATCATGAATGGTAATAATATAAATTTATTGAAATATTATACATTTTTTAGGATGGCTAAGAATAAAATTGAATGCAAACTGAGTAACAAATTTTAAAGTAATCATTAAAAAGAAGATTTATACTTTATTTTGTAATATCGGTATAAAAAGCCCCAGACCAAGGTACAAAAATAATTATAATATACATTTGATACAATAGAGTCGAACATAATATAGAAAAGTTAGCATTTTCGACGAAATTAAGTGCGAAGTATGAGATACGTGATGACAATGTTTGCGTTAAAGCCGAAAGGGGCTTTAACTAGAGAGAATTCACAATTACTAAATGACAGTTGTCGATGCTTGGATCTTTAATTTTAAAAGGATTGCGCACAAATGTGGGATAAATAGAAAGCCCGGGCGCGTAGCGTGAGGTAAATGCATCATCGAGCGCGAAACGCGAGACAAATATATTATCGAGCACGCAGCGTGAGAACCAACAGTTGCGCGCACTATGCCAAATTTTTAAAAAATCATTTAAACCGAAAAATATAAAATTGGAAAATGTTAAGAATTAATAGGTATAAAAAATAATACGTATAAAGACGTTTTAATATCACAATTCTTGGCGCCTAAAAATGGTTTAAATTTTGAATGAAATTCGGATTCGTGTAATTTTGAAGTTCCAAGGTAGAAATTTTTTCATGTTTACCATTCAAAAATATTTATATTTTAAACTTTTTTTTAAGGTTTCTAATTCAAAATGTTTTCATTTCAAACTGTGAAAATGACGGTGAATTTACTTTTTGATCTAAGAAAAATTTGTCTGATCAATTTTAATGTTAAATTATGATTCTTTAAATATAATAACAGTCTGAAATTCTAGAATTTCAGAATGTTTAAAGTTTATCTTCTAAATATTCAATTTAGTTTTCAGTTTCAAATGGTTCAACTTTAATCGCTTAAAATTGAAAGTGATTTCAATTCAAAAGTTTTAAATTTTAATATATTTAATTTTGAACGCTTTAATTTATAAATAATACAATTTCAATTCCTTTGCATTTTAAATAATACAATTTTCCAAATTTTAATCTCGAAATGTTCCATTTTGCTGTTTTTAAATTTTCGAAATTTGAATTTGCAATCATTCAATTTCGAGATTCTTTCGTTAAAAATAAAAATGTTAAATTTTAATAATTTTTAAAACTTTTTTTAACTATTCTGTTAAAAATTCATTTTTTTCTTACAAATAATTTTTTTAAATGCAATTGTAACTACTACATTTTTGGTTCAAAATTTATATCATTGCAATGCATGTTCATTTGGTATAATCATTAATGTAATTCAACTGGTTGAAAATTCGACTTTTTGTAAAAAATAAATCTTTTATGGTAGTAAAACCATCTTTTTTGTTAAAAATTCACTACTTTGTTGAAAGTTGAATTAAAATTGTTAAAAGTCTGTTACAAATAACTCTCTAATAAAATTGTCAAATTTTCCGAATTTTAGCCTAAAACTTTTCAATTTTGAAAGCTTCTCATTAAAAATATTTAATTTTTAAACACTTTTATATATAAATGATACAAGTTTAATTCCTATTAAATAATAATAATAGTAATAATTTAAATAATAATAAATGAAGGTTTTGACTTTTATTTCGGTATCCACGGTGACAGCAGTCAACAACTTTAGTTTTACAGTCATGGGATTTTGATACAGTCTTCCAAATTAACAAGTTTTTTATATAAATTTATTTCTCACCATTTCTTGTGAATGATACCTGCAAAATCTTCAGTTTATATTCTCGGCTAATTTTTTTCCAAATTTTTGTCAAAATGGTATAGTATTTTTTACCCTCACGCAAAATAATCTAACTTATTTTCAACACTAGGGAGGGATTTTAAATAAAATATACGCTTTAAAACGAATAAAATAAATAGTTCCAGAAAAAAAATGAAAAAAACCATGAATTTTAATTGTCAAACTTTTTTATTGTAGCGTGAGTGTATATCAGTGCATGTCGGCCAGGCCGGAGTCCAAATGGGAAATTCCTGCTGGGAATTATACTGCTTAGAACATGGAATAGAACCTGATGGCAAAATGCCTCCTGATAAAAAAATAACGTATTCGAGCGACTGCTTTAACACATTTTTTAACGAAACCAGCAGTGGAAAAATGGTGCCTCGTGCTGTAATGGTGGATTTGGAACCAACAGTTGTAGGCAAGTATTTTTGCATTTCGATTAAGCTGTATACTTTATATATTTTTTATGTATTTATATTATATCGTGAGGCATTTTAGGGGGAAGGGGTCTGAAAAATTAAATTAATCTTTACGAAGAAAGGGGGGGTCCAAACCATTTTTTACGTAAGTTTTATCTTTCTAATTATTATTTAAAAAAATGCTAATTGAATCCTTTTTTGGCGTTTGAAGGGAATTTTATATTGATTCGAGGAGTTCACCATTCTCGAAATCTAGTGTACACCTTTCATAAAATATCGTTGGATCCCTGGAAATCCCTTAGAATCTATTTAATTTAGAATTCCACTATTTTATTTAAAAATGTTTGTTTTATTCCTCGTTCAATCCAACTGGTTAAAAACGAACATTTAATGTTAAAAATTCGACTTTTCGGCTTGAAAATTGATCTATTTTTGGTTCATTTTTATCTTTTTTTTAATACGTCCTTTTGGATTTATAATCAATCTTTTATGGTAGGAAAGTCATCTTTCTTTCCTGAAAATGAACTTCTTTGTTAGAAATTCATCTTTATGGATTGAAAATTTAATTTTTTGGACAAAATTGAACTATTTTGGTAAAATTCTATATCTCTGTTGCTTAAAACTTCAACTAGTTTGTTGAAAGAGAAATATACTTTGATTTGAAATCTTCGGAATATTAAGTTTTTTACATTGAATTCAGTAATGTTTGTACATTCATTTTATTTAAACGAATTTATTCCCCTGTTATTCCTCTATTTTCGTAAATAATCAACCTATTATTAAAATTCATAACTTTATTTGGAAATGAAAATATTTGGTTGTAAACAAACTTTTGTCTAGAGAATTCATATTCTCGTGTCAACCAATTTAACTATATTTTAGAAAATTCAACTGTTTTGGTAGAAGATTTAACTTTTGGTTATAAATTAAACTCTTTACTTGAAAGTTTAACTGTTTGGTTGAAAATGATTTTTTTAGGATTCACGTGTTTGGTTGAAAATTTAACTATTTTGTTAAAAATTCATTCTTTATTCTAGAAAATACATTATTATACTGCACATTTAACGATTTCATTTCCGGCTGAAAACTTATCGTTTTTAGCTGAAAATGTAACTGTATTTGGTTGGAAATTCGTCTTTTATGGTCGAAATTTAACTTCCTTGTTGAAATTTCGTCTTATGGTAGAAAATTAATCTTCTTGGTTGAAAATTTATCTTTGTAGGTACACAATCTGGTTAAAAATTCCACTATTTAGTACAAAATTCATGTATATAGTTGGAAATTTATCTTTTTGGATTAACAATTAAACTTTTATTTTGCAAATTCATCTTTTTGGCTGAGGATTCAATTATTTTGTTATATACATATATTTTAAATACATTTTTAAATTGAAATTTTAACAATTTCACTTTTGGTTAAAAACTTACCTATTTTAGTTGAAAATTCAAATCTTTAACTAAAAAATAATCTTTCTTGAGAAAATATAACCTTTGCAGTTGAAAATCTATCTTTACAGGTAAAAACTATCGTTATTTGGTTAAAAATTACATTATTTGGTTGAAAATTCAACTATTTTATGAGAAACATATTTTTTGATCAAAATTTCATATCTTTTGTTATAAATTCATCTTCTTGGGTTAAAAAATAATTTAAAAATACATTTTTAACGTGAAATTTTGACGTTTTTGTTTATTTATGGTTGAAATCTTATCTTTTTCAGTTTAAAATTCATCTTAGTAGGTAAAAAATTCCGCTATTTGGTTAAAAATTCATCTATTTTATTGGAAGTTTATCTTCTTTGGTAGAAAAATAATTGTTTAGTTGTTGCAAGTTCATCTTTTTGGGTGGAGATTCAACTATTTTCTTAAAAAAAAAACATTTTTGTGTTTAAAAACACATTCTCAACGTGAAATTTTTACGATTTTATTTATTTTTGGTTGAATACTTATCTTTTTTATTTGAAAATTCATCCTAGTAGGTAAAAAATTCCGGTATCAGGTTAAAAATTCATGTATTTTGTTGGAAGTTCATCTTCTTTGGTAGAAAAATAATTTTTCAGTTGTTGCAAGTTCATCTTTTTGGGTGAAGATTCAAATATTTTCTTTAAAAAAAAACATTTTTTTGTTTAAAAATACATTCTCAACGTGAATTTTTTACGATTTTATTTATTTTTGGTTGAATACTTATCTTTTTTATTTGAAAATTCATCTTAGTAGGTAAAAACTTCCGCTATTTGGTTAAAAAATCACCTATTTTGTTGGAAGTTCATCTTCTTGGATAGAAAAATAATTTTTTAGTTGTTGCAGGTTCATCTTCTTGGGTGAAGATTCAACTAATTTGTTAAAAACTCATTTTTTTGTTTAAAAATACATTTTCAACATAAAGTTTTCACGATTTTATTATTAGTGGTTGAAAACTTATCTTTTTTAGTTGAAAATTCATCCTAGTAGGTAAAAAAATCCGCTATTTGATTAAAAATTTAACTATTTTGTTGAAAATTTAACTATTTTATTAAAATAATCTTTTTTGGTCGAAAATGCAACTATGTGGTAAACAATTCATGTATTTTGTTGGAAATTCATCTTCTTGGGTAGAAAATTAATTTTTCTGCAAATACATATTTTTGGTTGATAATTCAAATGTATATATATATATATATATATTTTTTTTTTTTTTTTATTATACACGTTCAACCTGAAATTTTAACGCTTTCATTTTTGGTCGAAATCTTGAGTTTTTGAATTTAAAACTCATCTTTATTGGTTGAAAATGAATTTTTTCTTGAAAATTCAAATTGCATAGATAAAATTCGTATTTTTGGCTTAGTTTAAGTACAATATTAAGTTGAAAGTTCAAATATTTTGTCGAAAATTATCCTTTCATCCTTTATGTTAAAAAATATTTTTTGGATCAAAAATCAATTATTTCGTTGAAAATGAAAAATATTTCGACTTGAAATCTTAGGAATTTATAGCTTTTCATATTGAATTCAATATTGGGTTACCAAATTAACGTCATCAACGTGAGGAAACATGGGGTGGAGGCAACAATCATTCCAGTCCTGGCATACTTTTCTAGGTTCTTTAACGTCCATGTATTATTTCATGCAGACTCTCGTGTTTCTATGGCTTCTTATGTCTCTTCTAATTAGGGTCTCCTAACATTCTAACTATTCTTTCCGCGGTCTGCTTCTGGGTACGCTGCCATTTACTTTACCTTGATACACTTGTTTCGTTAGTCGTCCATCCTTCATTCTCTCAACATGCC
>JAAAKG020043113.1:0-18849 GCA_010014905.2 Druon quercuslanigerum
TAACCCCTTCCTCACACTACTCCCCTCCCTACCGAGTGAGTCACGCCTACCCCGAAAGGGAAACGGCCTAATGGTGTGATAATAATAATAATAATAATGAACCAATATTCATAAATATTCCAATAGACCCACAGTGATAATTTGTAATAAAAAAAATTCTAAACGAAATTAGTTAAACAAATTCCATTTGTTGAAATAATAAAAAAATAATTAACCAATGATAATAAATATTCCGCTAGACTAATTTTAATAATTTTGAGTAAAAAAGACCAGAATACAGTGCTCAAAAGGTCGATTTCATGAAGAATTGACAATTTTGATTTTAAGGATAGTTTTTAAATACTCTTGAGGGTCTGTTAGGGTTATGAAACCCATATGTCTAATACATTTAATTTTTTATTGGATAATTCTCGACAAATCCCTATAATTTTCCATTACATTTTTTTTAACCCTAAAAAATCATTCCAAAAACTCAAAAAAACATGGGAAACTTCAAGTCAAAACCGACACCTTTTAAAATAAGAAAATAAAAAGTAAAAATTTACGGAATTTCTATTTTCGGATTTGGAATGAAAGGGGGGGTCATTGCCCTCTAAATAAATAATGGCTTACTAGTTACGCCTAACTGCAGAATATTGTCAAAAATTAGCATTTATTTTTGTTATGAATAAATCAAATTGCAAAAAGACAATATTGATATTTTTCGCGTAATAAATTCTTTGTGTGTAATATGTATAGCATTTACTTTTCAAACATAATATATATAAAAAAATTTATGTTTATGTTAATTTATGTTTCTCTATAAATCCTCTTCAGTCCCCTTTTCGAAAAAAAACAAAAAAACAAATTTTTGTGTTATTTTTAAAGAAATAGCTTATCAGACTTGAAAACATCCAGAATATTCTAAATTTTAGTAAGTTTTGGTTTGTTATCTTAAACATTATATGAATTTTTAGTTAGTTTAAACAATATTTTGCAACAAAATAATTTGGATACGCTATTACGATACACGTAACATCAGAAAGAATTTTTCTTCGGGAAAAAATATTAATATTTTCTATTTGCTAACTTGAATTGTCTATATAACAAAGATAAGCGTTAAGTGCTGACAATATTTTGCAAGAATATAAGATTGATGAACATATGCAAACTTTATATTTTTTGACGTAAATTATTTATAGCAAGAAAGAATGTTAACTGTTAACAATATTTTATAGTTATTTATCAAAAAAAGCTATAGATTATGATTTATTCAAGTATAAAAATGATGGATGAAACTTGTCAAAAATATTTTTTATTTTAGTGAATCCGTTGAGATAATTTGGTACAAATCAGACAGCAAAATATTTTCCCACCAACAAATGTAATTTTTGCAAATAAGTTTTTACAAAAAGAGCTTATAACAAATTTGTAGATGATTTTTTGTTAAAAAAACTTTTGCGTTTTAATTTTGTTGTCTCTTACGTCGTTTTTATAAATATTTGATTTTGTTTACTTTAAATTTTATTTTTTATAATTGTGTTGTTTTCAAGCAAATTTAATTTTTAGTTTGATTTTTGATTTTTACGATTAAAACAAAAACTACTAGTTCTATCAAAAAATTATTCGTGCCAAAGTTGGATGAGTTTTCACTCTTTTTTAAAATAGAAACTGTTTTCTTCATTTTTTTTTCATTGCTTGTGTCGTTTGTTCAAAAATTTAATTTTTTATTTAATTTTTTACGATTAAAACCAAAATGACCCATTCCATCAAAAATTATTCATAACAAATTTGCAGTATTGATTTTTTTTTACTTTTAATGTTGCTTTTAAGAATAAAAGACAAATAACGTATCCTGTAAATTAAAAAAAAATGTATCAAGTAAAAATTTAACTATTCTACTTTTGGTTTAACACTTATATTGTTTAGTTAAAAATTTAAATATTTGGTTGCAAATTCATGCATTTTGTTAAAAATTAATCTTACGGTTCAAAATTCATTGCCTTGGCTTGAAAACTAGTTTTTTTATTAAAAATTATTTTTTTAACTGAAAATGTAATTGCATCACGTTTGTTCGAAACTTAACCTTCTTCGTCTAATAGAGAAAAAAAATGTAGGATCAATTTCACCCAAACTTCCTCAGTTAAAAACTCTACTATTTTTGGTTGTTATAAATTTCTGTATTTGATTGAAAGTTTTTCTTTTGCGGTGAATAATTCACTTTTTTCGATGAAAATTTTACTACTAGAGGAATAAAATGGTATTCACTATTAAAATATTTCGTAAAAAATTCATACATTTGGTTAAAAACGATCCATTTTTGGTAGAAAATTCATTTTGTTCAGTTGGAAATTTAAAAATTTTTTTAAAAATTTATTTTCTTTTCATAAAAAGTTATTTCTTTAACTAAACATTAATCTTTTTTATTTTTTGCTTTAAATTTATGTTCTTTAATTAAAAATGCAGCTACTTTGTTAAAAAGTTTTCCTTGTTTGCTAAAAAATTAATTTTTGTGGTTTAAAATTAATTTATTTTGTTGAAAATTACTTTTTTAAAAGTGAAAATTAATTTTTTTTAACTAAAAAATAAATTAGACTTTTGTCAACATTTTTTTACAGACGCTCAATCTTTTTGACAGAACATTCATGCGCTTGGTTAAAAATTTAGGTATTTCATTGAAAATGTATTTTATTTGCTTGGAAACTTATTCCTATAATTGAAAATTACCCAATTCTATTTTTTGTTGAAGATTGATCTCTTTAGTTGAAAATTCATCTATTTTTTGAAATTAGTCTTTTTGAGTATAAAATTAACTATTTCGGTTGAAAATCCAACTATTACTTTAAACATTACATTAAAAATTTAACTATTTGCATGCATGAAAATTCAGATATTTTGTTGCAAATTATTCTATTTTGGTAGAATATCATTTTTTTTTGTAAAAATTTTATTTCTTTGGTTGAAAATTCATCGTCTGGGTTGATAATTGAAATTCTTCTTTTCAATTTTTTTATTAAAGACAAATATAGATATTTCATTGTGCTACAGAATTATGACAATTTAATTTATGAAAAAAATTTATATTACAGTGAAGGAATACTCCAGTATACACTAAATATATATGTAATTTATATTTTTGTATTCAAAACTTAAATGAAATCTTTTGCGGATGAAAATTGAACTATTTCTATAAAATACTGTCTTTTTAGTCTAAAAAATTATCTATTTATACAGTTTTGTTGAAAAATCGTCCTTTTTGGTTGAAAATTCAACTATTTCGTAGATGAATGTACTTTCTATTCGACCCCCCTTGAAAGCGTGCCACTACATGCACGTGGGCACTACATGCACGTCGCAAGGGCTTCTAGCCCTTGCGACGTTTTGACATGCACTCTTCGCCGCTGAGCCGAGATGAAACTCTACGCCCGCTACATAAAACTTTACGCCCTCTGAATATAACTTTACGCCCGCCATATGAAACTTTACGCTTGATAAATAAAATGATATTTATCTTTAAAAAAAATTACATCGATATACACCACAGTCTTTCTTCTGCTAAGTGCGCTATTTGTTCCTTTTACTTTTAACTTAAAATTGTCAAAAATACCAAATATTCTTTATCTGCTACACATGCTCGTTTTCAAGATTTGGACAAAAATTATAGTGTTTATCATGGACGTACGGCTAGTTTGTCTCATGCGACTGTCACCTTCTCTTTGCTCGGGTAGCAAATTCACACTCGTAAAAAAGCCGTCTTTACGTCCTTGGTACACAATGTGCTATTTTGTCCGACCTCCATTGAAAACGCGCCATTGCCGGCACGTGAAGCAGGCGTAATGTGGCCGCTTCCAATCCATGAGACGTTCTCACATGCACTCTCTGCCGCCAGTCTGTCATGAAACTTTACGCCCGTTTTATAAAACTTTACACCCGCTAAATGAAACTTTTAACCCCGGAAGAGACAATTATATTTATCTTTAACAAATTTAATCACTGTATCGTACATTACCTCTTCTACTAAGTACGCTATTTCTTCTTTTCAGTGCAATTTAAAATTGTCAAAAACACCAAACATGCTTTATCTGCTTCACATGCTTGTTTTAAAGGAGAGTTAGATAACTCATATTTTGGTGTTCAAAAGTGTAACTGAAATCTTGTTAGGGTGAAAATAGAATTATTGTTGTTGAAATTTTGTCTCTATGATTTAAAAATTCAGTTTCTTTAGTAGAAATTTCATATTTCTAGATAAAAATGTAACAAATTGAAAATGAATCTTGAGGATTCAACAACCTTCTTTGACGATTTTTGTTAACCATTTTTTAAAGAATTATTTTCTTGTTGAAGATTCATGTTTTTAGTTAAAAATTCATTTCTTTGGTTGAAGGTTGAAGTATTTAATTTAGAATTGATATTTTGTAATTGAAAAATTAACTGCATGGGTGAGAGTTAAACTAATTACTGTAAATTTGTTTCTTTGAATAAGGTTTATCTTTTTGGTGGAAATTTAACTAATATATTGAAAATTAATTTTTTCGATAACAGTTCCCTTTGTGGGATTGACAATTCCATTTCTGTTGATAACATTCGCTTTTTTACTTTTCAAATCTATTTCTAATTTTATGAAAAAAATTTCGTTTAAATGTTTACATTTAACAAATTATTGCTTCTTTTTATATGAAGATACTTTGATATGCTATACCTTTAGTGTTTATGAATCAAATTTTCTATGAATTTCTACATCAATAATTTATAACTTAATTAACAAATTAACGTTAGCTAGTTTTAGATGAAGTAATAATTTTTGCACTATTAACAATAATGTATGAAGTCTTATTTCATGTTTCTAATAATTGCAAAGAATTGCATTTAAGTCGAATAATTAAAATAGAAATTAAATTATAAAATGACTTTATTTAATATATCTATTATCTATTGTTTGTCTATTACTAAAGCGTTTGTTGCGCAAAATGTAATAAATTTACAGGCTAACGCAGGTATTGGCCACAAATGTAATATTTCATTCATTTTATCAGTCTAAATTGCAATAATTTTCTTTTAAATTATGTTGTGAAGATAATAATTCCTATCAAGAACTTGATAATGGCTGTGATATATAAAAGGAAATAATATTCAAAACCTTATCAGTCAGAGCTCAACAAGTTCATCAAAACTCAGTTATTTGTCTCGAGCGAAATGAATATTTTTATTTGTACAGCGATCTTTATTTTTATGATGTTTTTTAACTCTGTTCGTAAGTAGAATATAATATATAGATTTAAATCAAGCAAATGGTAATTTCTTATTTTAAATATAATTAGTTTTACTCAATTAATTTTTTTTATTTGGACAAAATTTGTTTTAACGAAATAAACCACATTTAAACCTATTTATTTTTTTCAATTGAAATAAGTCAAACATTTTAATCAGGTATATTATCATGGAGCGCAAGATTTGTACTTAACGGGATGAAAAGAAATAGATGTGAAGTTAAACTGTAACATATGTTTGTAAAAAATTCAGTTTGTCGATTGAATACTCGCTTACCGAAATAGTGTTAACATACAAATTTTCCATGTGGAAAAAGTCTATTTTTTGACAGTAATTGAGTATTTGTTTTTCATTTAGAAGCAGTAGCTTGAAAAACTATATTTTTTTGAAAAAATATCTTCTACCATCGCTCCACTGGGAATCGAACCACAGAACTTCCGATTGCCCGCTGGGTGCTTTCCCAATAAAGCTATTAGGGAAAGCCCCCGACATCAGAAAAATATAATTTAAAACATTATTTAACATGTATTTTATATCTAGTCAAAAATGACGTCAAATATTTTCTGTTATTTGAATAGTTAACTTGATCTATAGTTTTCACTTCTATTTCCACAGATTGTGAAATGACATCTGTACTGATTTATTGTAACTACTATGCTGATAATACTAATTCCCTTAAATTACCAGCACCTTGTGAATACCTTATATTTGATTAAAGAAAAAATACTCTTACCTAAAATCAATGTGATTTATTGATAGGACTATTTCTCAGGTCTTTGCCAGCACCTTATTTGAATAAGTAATTCTGTTTCTAAAGTTAAGCAAATAGTATAAAACAAATAATTTTTTTCATATGGAAAAGAAAAAAGCGTCACTATGTGAAATGAAACCAATTTTTACTTATTTTAAAGGCACTTTACTTTTAACCTAAATATACGAAGTTGAAGAAACAGAAACACAGCAGGGGATATTGTATTTTATGTCCAATATGTCCTTTGGATAAGCTGGAGACATCGGCTGGATATATGAAAAATGATACATACCTGGCATATTTTTTGAGCATTTTGAGAATATTTACGTTGACTATTTAAATATAAATCGTCCACAAATCATGGGATAATATATAGATATACCTGAAATATGGAAATTTCAGTCTTTTTAGGATATCCGGCAATTGTCGATGGGGCATCTACAGGAGATAAATTTGATATTCCTGATTTTCAGTCCAATAATTTGAGGAAAAAGATTTTCATTACAGGCTAAATGGTGTTACAATACTTTCACAGCTTGAACTGATATTTCTCCGGGATATGTTTGAAGAATTTTACACACACATACACGCTAATAACTTTGGGGATTGCTGACGAAATTCGTCAACAAAAATTCCCTATACATTATATTATTCATCTTACAGAATCAATGAATCAATCCCCACTTCATAATAGTATTCAACGACCACCTTATAATGATATTCAACAAACACCTCATAACGATCATAAACTGCCAGAAAATAGTCGCTATTTCTTAAAATATCGTGATCAACTATGGTGGTTTAATGGAGAACCTTATGGACAAGAGCTTTTTGGGGCGATAAAACCATTCATACCTCCGTGTGGCCCAGGTATTTGTTTTATAAAATAGTAGTTTCTCGAACTCGGAGCCTAGAAGAAGTTCCAGATCAGGAATGCCAGAATTGTTATTGATATTTAGCATTTATTCTGAAACTCGTAATATTTCTAGGCATATAATTTTTTTCAGGTTGCTTTCTTACAAACTGATTTTGAACTTTAATTATGTTCGCTCCCTTGATTAATTTGACAACTGAAAAAGTATTGAATTGCCTTCAATATTCGGATTGCTCAATATGAACAAATTATTATAGTTCAGTTGTATTTCAGTACATCTTGATGCCGTTTGTTCGTTCTAAATGAAACTTTATTATTTTTTGTGTGATTTCATTAATATTTATAGGTAGAATTCATAACCCTGTTTCTATGAAAATAAAGGCAAAAAATTCAAAAATTTGAGTAAAAAAGTATGAAACAAATTTGGGTTGTTTGTTTTAAGCTTGTAATCTTTTTTTTTTTATTTTTTCATGCGCATTTAAAAAGTTGGTAGCCTCTGGTTGTGACCGAGTAATGCACTTTAAAGATTTTTTTCAAATTCATTGCAAACATAAGGAAGCCAATCTTTTTATTTATTATTGTATATACCAATACTTAATATTAAAGAAACACAGCGGCAAAATTATGTATTATAGCGAGAAGATTTTTATCTCTCAAAGAAATTGTTAAATAAAGTTATTTTTAGTTAAAAGAAATTAACTCAGATTAAGGAATCACAAATATTTTAATATAAATTGTATTTCATTATTATTAACTATTTATTTTAACAAATAGTCCTAGTATATCAATTTTGTTGTAAGAAAAAAAAGTTATTTCGTCTCAAAATGGTTATAATGCATTTTTAGAATTGTATTAGTAATGGAAAATTATCATAATTTGAATATTTATAAATAACTTCTAAATTCATGTAAAATTCGTTAATATTTAACACTCATGGGCAGATCAATGTACAAATCAAAAAAGGCAATGATCTGATGATAATATTTAAATAAAAGGTGATTTTTCATAAAAGAATAAGTTACAATTTCAGTAATTTAAACCATTTTTTAAAAAAATGTCAATTAATTAAAGGCTTATATTACTATTTGATCCTATTGTAAAAATTACAAAGAATCCATAATTTGACAGATTTTGTTTCCAAACCTATTCGTTATACAGGGTGTTCAAAAAGTCTCGATACACCTAAATATTTCTCCAGGTAAATATTTTTTCAAAAAGGTCAAGGTCATTCTTGAAGTAACTTTTAACGAGGAATCCAGTGGTGACATTTAATTTAACCTTAAACTTGATCTTCAAGGTTATTTCAAGGTCAATTTTTTATTTTAAATTGGAACCCCTATTTTTGACAACGGCAATCGAAAGAACGGGAAATTTTAAGTCCAAACATGTTCTCAGGTCATGGGTCAAGAAAGACTTTGAAGTTCAACTAATGGTTTTTAGGCTTGACTCAGGTATGGGTCGGGGCCAATCAAGATCAAGTTCAAGGTCATATTCAAGGTCACCACTGGATTCACCGTTAAAAGTTACTTCAAGAATGACCTTGACCTTTTTGAAAAAATATTTACCTGGAGAGATATTTAGGTGTATCGAGACTTTTTGAATACCCTGTATAGGGGCTAATGACCATTCTGCCCCAGCTACCTGTGTACCGTTCCCCCACTACTGCTGGAAAAGGCCTCCCCGCTGACCAAGCTCAACGGCAGCAGCTCGACGGTGTGAGGGGAAGCCGCGTAGTGGGGAGCGGTATACAGGTAGCTAGGGCGGAATTAACTATTGCCCGTTATATAGTATACTGAAATGTATTAGCGGGTTTCGTACAATTTAATTGTTTATTTATACTACGTAAGAAATAGGATAGAGACAAAAATTGACTAAAATATGTCAATTGATCTGCCCATTAGAGCTTAATAGGTTAAAAAATGATTCGAAAAATTATTGAAGGTAAGTAATATTTTTTCAAAGTTTTATCATAATTTCTATAGCAACCTCTAAATATATTATTTTAAATCTGACAAAGATACAGATTGGGATAATATATACTGTGGATATCCTCGGAACATCTGCTGAATATGTGGAAATTTCTATGCCTATCCTGGGATGTTTTCTGGGTGTTTCAAGGATATTTACATTGAATATTCGAATGTTTAGAAAACATTAAATTTCATCGTAGAAGATGTATATACAATTATATTAAATACAATATACTTTTTGGGTCATTTTTGATAGGCTCACAATTAAGATTAGTTTAGTAGTTCTCAGTTAATGATTTTGGTAATCTTTTAATTATTTAATGACTATATTTTTTTATAGATGCAAGATTATCCTCGCGCTCTTTAAAACGGAAAGTTAATAAGCGGCTAAGTGCACTAGTGCGACGCCCAGTGTTGATTCCCCAAATTCAGCACGGTGATATAATCTACCGTAATGGAGATGCTGTTGGAATAGCCGAGAACCCTGGACCAGTGCTTTTAGACATTGTTCCAAATCCTTCAGATGGTAATTTAAAACTAATAAAATACAATCTGAAACCCACGTACAAAAATTTTAGATTGAATTTCTTACAATAGTTATAAGTGGATTCACAATTCAGTTTAATTTAATAATTCTAAGTTAATGATCTTGTAGAATAGTTGGCCTAATTAATTTCTATACTTTTTATTCTTAAACAGGTGAAAGATGGTTTTTCACGCCTATAAATGGTGATATATTGGTCCTTAAAGGAGATCCTAGAACGTGGTACACAGTTAGAAAGGGATGCTTTGCAAATAGACACGGCCAGCCACCCCGCATCGATGAACATATGTCCTAGATCTAGAGATGGTAATATAGTCTTATTGAAAATTTAATTTGGTGTGAATACTAATTGCAGCAAGAAAGCAGGAAACGTAATAATAAGAAAATTATAACCCAAAATTACTAGAGGCTGTATCCTCAAGTAATTGATACAGCTTTTACCATTAAAGTATTAACATTGAACTATTCTCGTTATTCAGTTGCGTTCGGGAGGTTTAGTTTTCTGCAGTTCTCCTCTCCATTGGCCAAGTTCAGGTGAATGCGAGCGGTTTTAATAAAATTCCGGCTGCAGACGGTATACGATTTAAGGTCTCTACACAGAAAAAACTGGGGGTTCACTCATGTTGCGGATCAAATGAAAGTTGGTGTCCTTAGGAACTTGAGCTCCAATAGATACCTGCAGACACCCAAATGGGTTCGCTTCCTTAGAGCTTAGAGTGCACTTGAAAAGGACAGCATAAAGGCGAATTCACAAACCAACAGCTTGCAAAGTCGGGTTGGAATGGGCGGGATTTTTTAATTCGTTTTTCTAAAAATATCGGATTGCCTTATAGAAATAATTAATATTGGACAATGAATTACTTATTCGTCATTATTTATCACTTTCCTCAAAAAATTCATTCATTCTCTTGGAATTGAAAAGGGGATTATTTATATTGCATAAGAAGGCCTTTGCAGTTTTCAGGTTTTTTAAAATTAGAATACAGAATAAAATAATTATATTTGATTGCATTTACAAAATCTTCATTCAATAATGTCTTTGAAAAATTAACTTGTTCAATAATAAATTATCTACTCTTCACATTTTTTAAGGAAAATGTGACCTAAATACTTTATTTCGGAGAAAATTAACTAATACGTTATTAATATTTTAAAATATTATAGTAACCTTGAATTGTTTTAAATTAATTAAAAGCATACAAATTTCAGAAATATTTATTTATATACAGTCAAATTGTTTATCTATTTATACCCTTCATGTTAAAATGAGATAACAGATGAAATCTGGCTGTTGCAACGACCCTAATTTACTTCTGATAGTATATTTGTAATTTTAAAAAGTAACATATCTAATTGAACATTTTTTCATAACAGCAAAAATATTACTAAGGAATTATAAATACGTGGAGTATTATACGTTACCAACCCTGCTTTCGACAAAAATTTTCTTGCATGTGAATAAGCCTTTATATTTACAAATTTGTTACATAACCTGCAAGTGATATTATTAATTTATTATATCTATTTTAATTGCGGCAATAAAGATCATAATTTATTTATGTTGATTAGGCTATGTCCATCAGAGTTTGACTGCATGTGTACTTTAAGGAAAATATTGTGTTATTAATTAAACATTATGTCCACGTGATCAAAAAAATGAGTTTCTTTGGAAATAGGCTCAATTAGAATTGAAATACCTTTGAACCCCAAGTGTGGTATCATTTACAACTCATTTATCGTTTTGGGTTCCTTTTCAGCAAGTGGGGTTCATTTTTGTTGCAGCTCCATTGGAACCAAAAAGGGGTTCCAATGGAAACCTCAGTTTTTTCTGTGATATGGGATTAAGTACTATTATGCATTATCTAGTGTTTATTGAGAGTTGGGATATTTGTGATAATTGGGGTTATTTTAAAGGTTTTGTATTTTTTAATCTCATGAAGGGAGAATGTATATCCACTTAGTAAGATTGGACTTAAAATATATCAATATAAAACAAAAAAATTAAAATTGAATTTGAAAAAATTGTATTGAAATAGGCTCGGAATGATAGTCATCTGTCAACAACTAAATCTGATAAAACAAATTTTAAAATGCCAATTTTAGAAACCGACGTGACCATGACATAGCATGTCTATGTCCTTTCTGACCATGTAATCTTGAAGCTACTTTGGTTTTAAAAATCGCATTGAATTAGAGTCTAACGAAAAATGTGTTCAGCATATGTTGCAAAAATTTAGTAACTTTAAATTTCGAAAATCAAGACAGGCTAAAAATTGTTTAATTTTAAATTTCATACACTCAAAATCTCTCAAATTAATTTCTGAATCGATAATAACTTGTTTAAAAAATGTTGCGTGTCCCTTAAATCAACTCGCTTGTAGAATTGATAAGTTTAATTTTATGTTTTCAACTTGAAACAGTTGAAATAATTTGAAACGTCAAATTCGTCGGGAGCTTCTCCATATTTTGTATTTTTCGAAAGCATTTGCTTCTAGTCAACAGAAGACTGAATTTCTGGCGCACTCAAATGATAAAAAATCTAGAACTTCTTAAATTTATGTTCAAACAAAAAACTTCATTAAGATCAGTTAAAAATCATGACTTGTTCCAATTTTTGTATACTCGAACGAGTAAGCACGTGGTAAATTTTGAAAATTTCAAATACACTGTTTATTCTGTTAGACAAAAATTAGTTTTGGTTTCAAAATGATTTCTTTAATTTTGTAGACTCTATTAGGTTTATTCATATCACTGTAATTGCAAAGCATATTATTTATCCGAAGTTGGCTCAAAATGTTGCGAACAATTGAAGCATTATAAAAATTATCTTATTTAGGATCATTATAAAATTCAATGGTTTGCAACGTTTTTATCCAACTTCAGAAAAATGATATCTCTGGAATTTACTGTGATCTTATTATAATTGAAAATTACTTTAGATTATGCTTAAATTTTACAATCGTAAAATTTAAATGTTTAATTTTCAGAACCGTTTAGCTTTTTCCGACAGCCAAATATTGTTAAATTTTAGGTAGTAGCTTTTTTAAAACCTTGATTATAGAATTGATCATGTTCGAAGATTCTAATTAAAAATTGATAAATTAGAAATTGAAAAATGTGTGATTATGAAAATTTTAATTTTTTATCTTTGGATGTAAGCATTTTTTAAATAAAACTTTTCGTTCGTACACCCTTCTGATTTGAAGTTGTATAATGTAATCATTTTAAAAACGGTATCAAAGTGTTCGGCTTATTTTTGGTAACAGTATCTTATCACACATAACAAGATAAATGTTATTTTACTTTTATCACTTTTTAAACTATTTTACCTACATTTACATAATCCGACAAAAAAGATCAGTTTTGTAAGAGAACTGTTTTAGAAAACGTTTGATTTTTAAATCCAAAAAGATAAATTCTTAACAAAAAATGTAATTTCTAACGAAGAGAGATCAATTTGACAAAAAGAAATTAATATTTACCAAACAGTCCCAATAACAACCAAATTATTTCCAATTCAAGCGAAAGAAAGTAATTTCCAATAAAAAAAGTTATATTATAAACCGAATACGCAGACGAATCTTGAATATATGAAGATAAATCTTGATGCAAATGACACAATTTTGCAACAACAAAAATTAAATTTTTAACAAATAGATCAATTTTAAACGAAATAATTTTTTTTTTTAACAAAAAAGTTCAATTTTTAACCAAGAGATATTAGTTCTGAACCAAGAATATAATTCTAGAAAAGAAAGATGACTCTTCATTAAAAAAAAACTTTTTAAAAAATGGTTGAATATTTCAGGAAATATTTAAATTCTTATCCAAATAGTATGATTTTAAACCAGAAGAAATTAATTCTAATCAAAAATATAAAAGTTGACTTTTAAATGAGAAAATTTTTTTATTTTAGGAGAAATCCTCCACAATACAGTTAAATCTTCTAATCAAAGGAGATGCATTTTTATAAAAATAATGTAATTTTTCAGAAAATAATTGAATTTTAAACCAGATAATAAATTTCCAATTAAAAGAGATTAAGTGAAACAAAAATATAAAAATAGTCTTTTTAATGAATAATATTTAAGCCGCAATAAAAAGGAATAGGAACATATCATAAAAACTTTTAGAATTTCTTTAAAAAATGAAAGTTTTAAATTTTGATCGCAAAAAAAATAAAGGAAACCAAAAATTCTATTTTGCGGCCAAACTATGCAAGATACGAAAAAAATATGATACACATTAAAAATGTTTTTAAATAAAACTCTTGGACAAACGAATCAAGCATTTCTCATCCAAAATAGAGTTACAAGATCGTTACTAATTCTTTGATTGGACAAGTAGTTTTTGTTTTAATCATAAAAAATAACATTAAAAATTAAAAGATCAAATTTTTATTAATAAAGACACAAGGTACGACAAAAATAATAGAGCAAAGGTGTTTAGTCAAAGAGGATCTACAAATTCATTATTTATAATTTTTAGAAAGGTCAAGTAGATTATCTTTTAATCGTCAAAAGTAAAAATATAAATGAAAGAAATTTTGTTGTAAAAATGACACAAGATACGAAAAAAATAATAACACTAAATTTTTTCAGCCATAAAAGATCTACCAATTTATTGTTAACTCTAGATGTAAAAATACATTAAAAATAAAATTTAAGTTTCTGGCAAAGCGACACAAGCTAAAGTAGCTTTTTTTCAACCAAATTTTCCGCGTAAGTTATATCTACAACTTTTCTTAAAGCCGCCTTACGCTAGGATGCGCATTTTCAGTTGAAATCATATAAAATAACGTTGCAAATAAACAAATTAAATTTATGGATATTTTTAATGAAGTTCAATAAAAAACTTAATTATCTACGTAAATATAGTAGTTAATATTCTAACCAATAATGATTCTAACTTATATTAAGGACAGTTAAATATAAACAAAAACAGCAATTTTTCTATAAATACTTGAACTTTCAACAAAAAATTGTGCATTTAATTTTTCAGCTCTGAAAGCTAATTTAGAAAAAAAGAAACGAGTTTCTAACAAAATATTTTAAGATTGAATAGAAGAAATCAATTTTTGACATAAAATACATTTTCAATCAAAGTTTTCAACATTCTACGAAGTTGTGAGATTTTTAACCGAGAAGACGAATTTTTAAGCAAAAAAAAATAATTTTCTGACAAAAAAGACGCTTTTTAAACAATTTATATGCATTTTCAACCAAATAGTAACGTTTTTTACGCGTTGAATTCCGTACATAAAATATGATGGTAATATTTTAAATTAAAAAGAATGAAAGTCTGACCAAAAATATTTGGATTTTTTTAGTTCTATTAATGCAGTTCATATTTGAGAAAGAAAAAGAGAAAAGGAAAAATATGTAAAGTTTCTTCAAATCAGGAGAAAAATATGAATTCTTTAAAAGAGGGAAAATTTTTAAAACATTTTCTTCTAAAAATAAAACAATAAACATAAGAAATAAGCATAAAAAGCAAGACAAAGAGTACAACTTATTATAAAAACTTTCCATTTAAAAAAAAAAAATATTCTCTTTTATTTATTACGTAAAACATCATGATTTCGTAATTGCCTATTAAATAACTGCTGATTGCGTAAAAATATGTGAATTTATTTATTTTTTATTTGATTAACATAGTATTTACTTTCGTTCCAAGCCATAAGATTGTAATTTTGTGAAACTTTACAATAGGCTAAACACACCAATTGGTTTATATTAATGAATATAGTGCATGAAACATTCACATTCATTTTCCTCATTTTTTTAATTCCTGATATTAAAAAATAAACATGTAAACTCTGTTTAATTCCAGAATACAATTTTTTAAATAAAAAGAGTATATAACAATTCGTAATCGAGTTTAGTACATCAATATATCATTATGTTTGAAAGATATAAATAAAATAAATCATATCTACATTTATTTATTTTCTATGTGGACCAACGTGAACTTGACTAACTATGTTTAATCGACTCAGAGGTATTTTTTCAAAACTAAAGGGCATTAGATTCCTAACAGGTTTAAGGAATGACATCATAAATGTTTTACAATTTTTAGTTTATTTATTCTTAAACAAATGTAAAAAAGTAAATTCTTCAATAAAATGTTTTCTTACTCAGCATGAACCCTCAGATACATTTAAAATCAACTCAAATTACAATTACAGCATACAAAGAAAGAACAAAATGTGTTTCTCATACAATTATATTTTTATAAACAAATTCTATTGACATCCGTTATTTTCATACTTTTTTCACGAAAAAAAATTATGTTCTATCTAATACGTTTCAAAGTAGCTGCTCAAGCCTGCTAAGCTGCAGAAATTTATAAAAAACTAACATTTAGCTTTGTTATGAATAATTAAAGATAACGAGTATAAAATTTATGTCGCTTATTTTAGGAAAATTTGTCTTACTTTTCATAAGTATTAGAATAGCTTGCTACACAGTAAAAACAAAGTCTGAAATTTACGCTGGACTTGTTTTCATTTTTGTCTGAAATTAAGTCAGTAACTTAATTTAATCCTGAAAATAGTACTTAAAAAATACCTCCTGAGTCTTAAAACAAAAATAAGCTACTAATTGGACTGAATTTGAGTCTATTATTTTTAAAGAAAAATTTAATCGTCTTCCCTTAGGATAAAGATACTTCAAGCTGAAAAAAAGACAGCAATGAAGCTATTTTTCAGTTCTTCAAAGTGACGCGACAAAAGTCGAGTGATGTGATACGTGTGATCCCTGCAGTTAATCGCACCAGATAATAAATTTTCATTTAATAAATACAGTATGCATTTATGTTTGTTTGTTCTTTGAGCTTCCTTCAAGCTTTGATTTAGAAAATTTGTTTATTATTAGAGAAATAAAAGGACAATTTATTTGTATAAAATAAATATACTTTAGTAAGAATTATTTAAATATAAATTCGAATTTATATTTAAACAATTTATATAGAAGTACATTTATTTTAAATAAAGAAATTGTTTGTACATATCCGTATTCATTCATTTTTTTGTCTTATTCTACCCTTTCCATGCCCTGAATTTTTGTTTTAATTTACACTTAGTTTAAGAAATCTTGACAGCTGATTTTTAAATTCAGATGAGGTCTTAATTTAAGTCCATATTCTGCTTGCGATTGAAATATAGTCCAAGGTAGGACCAATCCTAAGGGCTTGAAAACCCCTTTCGAAACTGTACAAGAAAACCTTTTTGTCATCGTTGCTAAAAGAGTTAAAAATCGCCGAAATAGACGATATCCACAAAAATCCCAAAACGTTTACGACTTCCCCCTCGAGTGGGTCCCGTGAGATATAACATTCCATAAACGTTTTGATAATGATTATGTCATAAAAAGAGATATTCAGAGTCTTCAATTTAAAGCAAACAATAATGGCTAACCCTTAAATCTCTGAAGACGCGTCGCATAGTCGTCGCACCTATCTGTTCCCTACTTGTTTGAGTATAGTTAATTGTGCCGAGATTTTTATTCGTGGATACAAATCAAAGAAACATTTCTTTGATATACGCGGTTCAAAGAAAAAATTCCTTTGTTTTATTTAGCACCTCTTTTAAATTTATATAGTCTCTTGATGTAAGCCCAAGGTCTGGCTACAGATATAACCTATGCTCTAAACCATGCCGTGGCCTAATGTTAGCCCATATTATCGCTTCAGACTACTTTCAATACCACATTGGGTCTAACTTGCAGTTCTATAAGTATTTTGTTTTAAAGATTTAAAGCTTAACTAGTTTTTAACGGAACTGGTCTTCTTTATGTTACAGCTGGAAACAAGCCCACTCTTGGTTTCGAATCAAGACTTCTTTTTTTTTCTGTGAAGATCAATAGAAATGTATACTATAGCAATAAAGCATTTTGCCTTATTCAAATTTTTTCATTCTGTATTAATTAAAGACGCAAACCCAATCTTTTCAGAAAACGCCCCTACTGATGATTTTCATTTTCATCGTAAAATATTCGTGGAGTGACAGAAAATCACATTTATTAAAAACTATATAAACTATATAATCCTATCATGTTTTATCAGTTTTTAGTCATTAAATAAAGAAATTGAACATTTTCTCATGTTAGATAAAAATTTAAAGACTGTTGAAAACGTCAGATTTCATTTAATTCTATATTAAATTGCAGTATTTGAGTTTTTCTCAATTGTATATCTATATTTTTATTTTTTTATTTTCCCTTCCGAAAGTGGCCAAAAATTGATAAAAACTTTCTTTTCTTATAGGACTATAGGTACAATTATTTTATCATTTATTAATAAATCCAATATCTGGATTCCTATTGTCCTATTGTAAAAATAAATTTTATAATATCTAATTTTATAACCAAAAGTACTTCCGCCTAGAAATCCGCCTATAAGGGGCAACAAATATCCATTTTTGTATGTGGTACATTAATAACCGAAGGAAATTGTCTGCTGCTAATATTATACCTGTAGATGTATACGACCATATGCGGTCCCCTAATTTTTTCTTATATTAATTATTTTATCTTAAATCATTATGTAACCTCGATCTATAGTCATAAATTCGGTTCTAACTGAAATTTCACTTCGTAATAAGACTCATTACATCAAAAAAGCAGTAAAATTAATAATACGAAAAGAATGACCAAAATTACTCCAGGACATATCCTCAAGTGATCATACAGTTTTCACTAATAATAGATTAACATTAAGCTATTAGCGGTAACCGGCTGTGCTCGTGATTTTTGGCTTCTTGTAGTTTTCCACCCCCTGACCAAGTTCAGGCGAATCCGATCGCTTATAATAAAAATTTGACTGCAGACGGTATAGGATCTAGCGAAACCACTGCCAAGGGAACGGGCGTGGAAAACCTGTTCCTGAAGCAACGATAAGGGAGGTCCCCAGTTTATTGGGGACGGACCCTGTCGGGTGGACCGAATCTGTACGTCCTCGTTCGTGCTAGTTGGGCAGTTGTACCCTTATCCTATTGGAGGAAGGGCGAACTGGCTGAATCAGATTAAGGTTGTGCGTTACTGTGACTGTGTCACGCTCTGACTGATCCAAAAGTCGAAGTGCCTGCGGAGTGACGCAAAGCACGCAGACCTAATGGTGAATGATCAGTCGTTGGACGACAGTGACGAAAGTATTGTGTGAGTCTATCGAGCTAAAGCTTTGATGAGAATAAATACACTAAATAAACGTAGCCAACCAACAAACAAATAGAGTAGTGGCGCTGGCACAGCTAGCAGAAGATCGGTGACACACTGGCAGAGACCAGGAAAGAATGGTATTAATGGAGTTTGCCTGAAACTCTGATGGAGAGATGAATAAAGCAATAGAGAATAATAAAGAGAAGTAATAAGTTTAGAAAGAAAAGAAGTAATAAGTTTAAAGAAAGGATCAAAGATCCAATGCCCCGGCTTGGTCTCATCAGAGACTAAGTGCGGGGCAATTTTAT
>JAAAKG020043124.1:0-18848 GCA_010014905.2 Druon quercuslanigerum
GGACCTGAGCCAGTTGTAGGCATTTCCAGTAGGTTAGTTACTGAAGATATTAACAGTTGGCTGACCATGGAACATCATAACGAGTGGAGCTCTGTCTCTGGCTGCAGACAGGCTAAAACACTCCTAGGCTCAAAGCTAAACCCCTACCGAGCGAAGGAATTACTTAAGCTCAGTAGAAAGGAAGTCAAAATCCTAACAGAAATGTTTATAGGACACGGAAACCTCCGGCACCACAGACATAGGATGGGGCTTGAAGAAAGTCTACTCTGTCGACTGTGCGGAGAGGATAGTGAGACATTTACGCATATCCTCTGTCACTGCCCTGCGCTTGCGGGGAAACGCGTAATACTCACAGGCAGTATCTGCATCAATGAGTCTAAAATGTCGGCCAACAGCGTGGCAGCGGTCCTCTCCCTTTGGAAAGGGCTATGGAGTCACGCTTGAGGCTTAGAAGGGGACGCAACGGGATTACCCAGGCGTCAGGGGCTGTAACGGTCTCAACATAGAACATTAATAATAATAATAATAATAATAATAATAATATATAGAGTAAGTAATAATCTTTTAATATAAGTTTATACTTCAGTTCATTATAAATGGGCAACCAAATTAGTGGAAGATCAGGGAGGACTGTAGCCGAAACTGTAACGAGAGCTGTTACCGACTTATAAATCGCTAATATAAAAATTTTAAACAAGATTCATCTGTAACTTTTTTTTCATATTAAATATCCCGTCAAACAATGAACCCATACCGAGAAAAGTCAACCAATCTCAGGCAAAACGTAGCGTTTACGAAGAAAACGCGGCAGACGAAAAAAATTTCTGGGATCAAACCTGCCCTTACCTGCAAAGTGAGCAAAAATTTGCCGACCACTGACCTATGGTTAAGTTAAAATGCAATATTCGTACTCCTGAAGGGTCAAGAATAGTGATGTGCATTCACCGATTGTTGCAGCCAGCTGCACCTATAATGTCCAAAACAAAAGAAGATGTAAGCGAAAACGGACAGTCTTAGTAGACATAAATAATCTTTAAGAAACCTTAAACTCACTAGTATAAACGTACGTGATTTTATCGAAGTTCAATCGTATATAAAGCAGTCGTACTGTTCAGTTCGATCTACGTACAAATGTCAGAAAATTGTAAAGCTCGAAGATTTAAGCATAGACAAATAAATACTTTACCTTAAACTCTACATAAAAAAACTATGCAAAGTAAACTCTACACTTTTTGTTATTTACTTATTTATTCTTTTTTCCTTTTCGATAATGTATTTCACTATACTGGATAATAATCCCATCCTTGAATTGTGTCGAAATACCTGAGAATCGGAATTTTTGTAAGTTGTAAAAAAAGCCTTAAAGCACGACACAGTAAAAAAGGATCAATATTATTGCAGATCATTTTGCTCGAATGATCATTTGACTCTCGACATAACCTAAAAATTATATATAACCGCACGAAAGTGAAAACTACACTTAACAGGTGAGGCTTTCTAATATCACATTTCTTTTTTTACCTTTTTAAGTAGACTGCACGATCAGAAAGCATTAAAATCTTGCACATAAGCTAAAGTACTATAAGAACGTCAGCCATCTCGGTTTGACTTCGTACATGATCCCGAGTTAAATTGCGCATGATACCCTGTACAAGAGCTGTTGACGTTTGCGGTACAGGAACTCGGCGCAGGAAACTGTTAATGATCCTGCAAATGAACCTGCGCCAGACCGGGAACCTTTGGAAGGATTCTGTATACGCTCCTTTCTAAAGCAAATTGAAACTGGATTTCTGTACCGGTTTATTCTTCACAATGAAAATTAAGGCACACATTTCTGTACAGGAACACGCATATGATCCTTTCAGCAGATTAAGCCAAACCATCATGAAAACTCGTGTCGCTTACATCACTTACGAGAGCAGAGCGAAGCTGTTAGCCAACTTTAGTAAATTAGCTTCTATGCAGGTTCATGTAGAGGTACATGAACAAGTTTATGTGTAGAAGCCTGTGTCTTAATTCATTGCACAAAAGAACCTGTACAGGCACTTCTAAAGGTTTCCTTGCAGCTATGTTTAATTGGAGAATCATCTGCAGTTTCTTTCGCTAAATTCCTGCATAGGAAACTTCAAAATATTTTCTTTGGGCTTGCGTGCCTGAACCTGTACATGAACATACGTATAATCGTCCGAGGTTCATGAATAGGAATCTTCCATTGGGATAACACATGATATCATAATTTATTAAATTTCCTTAAAGAGGGAATATACAGAAACCATACCTAATAGTTCAGGTGGCTAAACGCCTGCCTTCCTATCAGATGGGCGGGAGCTCCGATGCTGAATTTTGGTTAATTCTTTTACCGTAGCTCTACAGGCTTGGATTCTAGCTTAACTTAAAGTACAGGTTTCTTAAGAAGAGGTAAGTAATCTTCTGGGAAAATGCACTCTATATGAAGGAGCTGCAATTGCTTGTGGATCGGGTCGCTGGTCAATTGTAAGCGAAATCAGCAATTATCAGCAAATTATTGTATTTTTAAAAACTCTTTGTCTGATGAACTTGGTTTTTTATTATCAGCTACGGCATAAGTCAAAAACCTGATAAGATATAGATGTTATCTTGAATCAGTTGCACAAATGGGTATGTAATGTACCGTTGAGAGTTCGTCTTTATCTACTGTTTTTCATGCACATCCATTGCGAGCGTTTGTGGTAGCATTAGCTACCTCTGGATGTTTGTTGAGGCTACGACAATTAAATAGAAGACTTCAGACCAAAAATACTTACTGCCTAATATATCAAAGGCATTTTTGTTTCTGTAGTGGATTTTTGTTTCGAACCTTTCTACAAGGGGCTATCTCGATATGTATCATGAGGGATCAGCGATTTCCATACTTTTGTACATTTAGTGCAGCTATGTTTCTCTACTACATTTTGGCCTGCAAATCTTTAAAATCGTTTTGAAAATTTTTTTCATTGATTGCTTTTCAAAATACGAATTTAAAAAAAAGCTAGAAGATAGCTTAACTCTGTGAACCATATCTCAAGCTGAAGAATATAAGTCTGCTTGCAAAAGGTCTTAAGGTACACATAATCGGATTGTAACAAATATTAGTGCCGTTTTCTATGATCAATTTTGTAGTTGAAGTGCAATGAGCCGAAATATTGTTAAAAGTCGTTTCTATTTCAACCAATCCATTCAAATCTTTCAGTGCAATTTTTAGTTTAGCAGGCCAAAAAGTGTATTGTGAAACTATATCCTTGGTGAATATTCAACATTTTGTTTTAATTTGTACACAATATGTTTATAGCATATGACACATTAAGTATATAAACCTGGTTTCTTTTTTACATCACTATGCACTGACTAGATTGCAGCCAGGTGCATGAAAGGGGACCTAGTCATATTCATAGATATTATTCCTAATAAATTTTTAGATGCAAAAAAGAATATCGCCGTGGTGCATTCACAGAAAAATAAACAGGTCAATTGTTTTGCAGATAATTTACATATAAGCTTATCGACCATAATAAAAATGTATTATTTCGATATGTGTAGTATCGATACCCAGTTTGGAGATTTAATCATCTAAACAACCTAAACTTGCCCTTTCACAAACAGGAAGATTTATGAAGGTCAACATTTTGTAACTGATAATCTATTCGAACGCCTTTATAATAAATTTTTTGTGAATCTTAATACCCTTTTCATTTAAATTCATTGAAATTGACACAGTTCGCATAGAATTGATAGGTGACAAAACACTCACAAATAAGTATAAGTTGTCAGGCCTTACCAACCTGACTTAATCAGCACCCTGGTTCCTTGATTTCAAACTTTTTAATACTTCCCTTACCTATTTGCTCGGTACATAACAATTTAATCACTTTTAAAATTAGCGCATATTTATTTTTAGGGTAGTTTTCTAATGATAGGGGTTGTTTTTAAAAATTAAGCCAGTGGTACGCTTGTGTAATGTGGACACATTGGCCCGAACATTGGAACCCTTCTTTTAACCAAAGAGTTCAATCCAAACGATGATTTTTTAACCCGAAATATTAATTTTTTTAAAATAAAGCAGTTAAATTTTTAACTCTCTAGATGTCGAGTTATGAAATATTAGTTATTCACTTATTATTAAAATTTGAAAGAATATGAATTATTGGAAATAGTACATTACATGGCGAGTGGCGAATGGCGGAGATTACTGACGAGTGTGGAGTTGCTGGCCCGAGCGAAGCGACGGCAGCACCACACTCGTCAGTAATCTCCGCCATTGTGCCACGAGACATGTATACTATTTTTGATAATAAGCGCATCGAAAATTCGGCCTCGATGCCTCTTGACTGAATGTATAAAAGTGTAAAGTAGCGGGAATTGTGGTTGCTGAGAGTTTTCGATAATCTTGGTGAAATTTGAGGTGAGTGAATTTGAGGATTGAGACAGATTTGTGTGAAAGTTAAGGTTAGGTTAATTTGAGATTTGTGACAGGGTGGGGGGACTGGGTTGATCGGGTTAGTAGTAGCAGGGCTGGGTAAAGACGGAGAAAGACAAGCCAGGTACCAGAACGAGACGATAGAGGCAGGGAAGGATAGAAGGCGGGAAAGTTTGAATTTGAAATTGGATTCATGGATAGCAAAGATTATAACATCGAGGACAAAACGGATTTAGAGCAGAAAGTGTTTAGTACGCAGAAAGAGATCAAGGAAAGGAAGGCAAGGGAAAAGTACAAAAAAACTACTGAAAAGGAGAGATTAAGAGCAAAAAGCGTAGGATCAATTGAGACTTTTATTAAAAGGAAGAGAGGGAAGAGGGGAAGCAGTGAAGAGAAGGAAGATTTAGGTTTAAACTTGAAATATCCAAAAATCTTCAGGTCGCCGCCGGAAAAGCAGAGTTTGGTAGTGAAGGTTGATAATAGTAAGGGCGCTGAAGGAAACGGTGATGAAATCGAAGATCAGAGGAAAGAAGAAAGAATAAAAGAAATTCGCGAAGTCATGATGGAAGTAATGAGAATGTATGAAGAAAGGCAGAAAAAAGGAGAGAGGAATTAAGGTAAGAAATTGGTAGGGAAATAGCTGAGTTTAGGAGAAAAGTTAGAGAAGCAAGCGGATAATAATAAAAAGGTAGAAGAGATGCAAGGTAGAATTAGAAACTTAGAAAGCTCGAAGCGGTATATTGCTGGGGGCGTGAATGGGAATACGGAGAAGGAAAGACTCAGGAAAATAGAACAAAGAATAGAAAAAACAGAAAGGGTAGAAAGAAAAAGAAACGTAGTGATAAAGGGTATAAGATTTAAGGAGAAAGAGATGCAGGAGGGAGTGGAAGAAGTACTAAAAAGGATTGATGCAAAAGTAGACATAGAGGACGTGCGAAGTATAGGAAGAGAAGAACGAAGAGGACTGAGAATGGTACTAGTGAAACTAAAGGAATGGGAAGATAAGAGGGAAGTGAGGGTAAAGAAGAGGATGTTATGTGGGAGCTTGGAGAGAATAGACGATGATTTAATATGGGTACATTGCAGGATGCAATATGAGTTAAGGAAAATAGCGGAAGAGGAAAGAAAAAAGGGACGAGGAACATGGGTTAAATATGGGAGGATACAGATAGACGAGGTATGATGGGATTGGGATGAAGAAAAGGAAGAGTCAATAAGAAATGAGAGGCAGGGAAACTAGGAGAGGAAGGAACGAGAGGTAGGAAAATAAGCAATAGTAAGAGACAAAAAGAGACAAAAACAAATATAGGGAAGAATGGAGGATATGTTACTGGAATATAGCAGGATTGGGGAAAAAGGATAAGGATTTTATGAGAGATTTGACACAATGGGATGTTGTAATAATGATGGAGACGTGGCTAGATGAAAAGAGATGGGAAAGAGTAAGGGTAAGATTACCAAGAGGTTACAAATAGCAAGTTTAAAATGCAAAGAGGAAGAATAAAAAGGGCAGAGGAATGGGAGGAATGGTGATGGGAGTGAGAAATGAATGTATAACAGGGAAAGATAAGAAAGAGAGGAAAGAGCAAAAAGAAGGATTAATAGATATGCAGGAGAAAGCAGAGAAGTTAAAAGAAATGATGGAAGAAAATAAAAAAGATATTTGGCTTATAATAGGTGGGGATTTTAACGCGAGAACAGGAGATAGAGGAGGAAGGGAATAACGAGAAGAGGGAGCAAAAAAATCAAAAAATAAAGTACCTAATGGGGAGGGAAAGAAGTTGTTTAGGAGCTTGGAGGAGATGAGATGGTTTATCCTAAATAGAAATATAGAGGGAGATGAAGAAGGAGAATATACACGGTCAGGAGGAGAAAGGGGAATGGTAATTGATTATATGACAGTGGATGATGAGATAAGAGAGAAGGTTAAGAAATTAGAGGTAGGTGAATATATTGATTCGGATCACTTTCCATTAATAGTGACATTGGAGGGAGAAAAAGATAATGGTGATATACGTAAAAAGGGGGCACAGATAAAGAGTGTAGGTAAAGGGGACTGCTCAAGGCAAGGAAAAGATAAGTTTAGAGAAATGGTGAGAAATATCAAAATGGGAGAGGAAAATGTGGACAACGAGATGGAAAAAATGATAGAGAAAGTAAAAAGAGGATTAGAGTCAACAAACAAAAATGAAGTAAGTAAAGAGAGGAATATAAGTGGGTGGGATGAGGAGTGTAAAGAGAAAAAGAAGGAGGTCACAGAATGCTAGGGCGGAAGAAGAAGTATGGAAGGTAGTAAATAGAGAAAGAAGAAGAAGAAAAAGAGTTAACCAAGATATTGAAATGGTAGAATGGAAAAAATATTTTTTGTATTTGCTAGGAGGAATAGAGAGAAAAGTTCATAAGGGAGGAAAATATGGTAGAGAAAGAGATGAGGAAGAGGATATAACAACGGCAGAAATATTCGAGGTATTAGGAATAATGAAGGATGGAAAGGCACCAGGCGTAGGTAAGATTCCAAATGTAGTATGGAAATATTGAGGGACAGAACTAGAGGAATGGGCATGGATAATGTGTAATCGAGTATGGAGAGCAGAGGGGTGGCCAGAGTAATGAAAAGAAGGAGTAGTGATGCCAATAGTAAAGAAAGACAAAGGAGATAAAGTTAAAGATTATAGGGGTGTGACTCTGATGCCAACACTGTATAAAGTATATGTAACTGTTCTGGCGGAGAGATTGAGGAAAGAAGTTGAGGAAAAAAAGATGGATTTAAAAAATTTTCCGAAGATCTTACAGGATTTCGAGAGTTACATGCTGTTCTAAAGGATTTGCTTAAAATCTTGAAGATTTAGAAGGATTTAATATACGATTTATAAGATTTTAGGATATTTAAAAAAGTGTAAAAGATTTTGAAAAAATTTTGTAGAAACTTTATAAGATTGTTTAGGATTTCCATCTTTCAAAGGGATTTTACAGTCCCTGCATAGAATGTAAATATTTCAATGTTCTTAAAGAAATATTGTCAAATGTTCTTTAATTCGAGGGAATTTTATAAAATTTTAATAGATTGCAAATAATTTATTCAAATAAATCGAAGGATTGCATAGGATAATTAATACATAAAAATATTTTGAAATGTTTTAAAGTTATTCTACAAATTTAGGTTTATTTTACAATTTTAGGGTTTTTTAAAACAATTATACGAATTTATAAGAGGTTTTATCACGTTTAGAAATTCCAAAGGATTTGTAAAATTTTAGGGTACTTTTAAAGATTCCTAAGCATTTTCATAATATTTCAGTGAATTCAAACAACTTAAACGAATTTTTAATAGTCTTAAAAATCGCACAATACTCACGACATTATTCACCAATAATGTAAATTTTTTACCTAAATTGTCATTTTTTATGAGAAAAGTTAAATTTTTAACAAAATAGTCAAACTGGAACCAAAAATATAAAATTTTATCAAAAAAATCTTTTATAAAACCAGTTTAATTTTAAATCATGCAGTTGTATTAATAACCAAAAGGTATAAATTATCAACCTAGGAGATTAATTTTCGATAAAAATAGACGAACTTTTAACGAAATACATGAATCTTTAACTACATAGAAAAGATAAATGTTTTAATAAAAAACGTTAATTAGAATCAATAGTGGAATATATTAGCATTGTTAGTTAGAAAAAATTATTTTTAACTAGAAAAAAGCGAATAGAAAAAAAGTTTATTTTCAACCAATTAATGAACTTTTTAACTCAAATGATAAATCTTAAAAAAAATTGTTAACAAAAAAACTCAATCATAAAGATTATTTTTAACTGAGACGATTAATTTTCTAAAAAATGGAATCGTTAAATTTCCAAACAAACCAGTTAATCTTGAAAGAATTTTTACTAAGTTGGTTCAAATTTAAAACAAGTAGTTAAATTTTAAAGTAAGCAAGATAAATTTTCAACTGAACATTAAATTTTTAAGCATTAAGATGCATTCGCATTTAATTAATTAATAATATAATACACATGTATAGTATTTATTAAAAGCGTAGCTAGATTTAAAAATTGTGTCAAAATGGACCTTCGAATAATAATTATTAGATATGTACACTCAAATAAGACTCGTTTCGAATGACATATATATTTTTTCACCTTCACATGCTTTAAAAGTAAAAGATGACAAACAATTTTATATCTCACTAAATATGTAGATTTTTAGATGACAAAAATAAATAAATTTCTTATCATTATTTTGAAATTTTAAATTCCATTCTATTGAATATTTATTAATTAAATGTAATAAATAAAATTAAAATTAATTCTAAAATACTGCATTTTTTCCTAATCTTTATGAAATTTGAAAAAAATATAAATTCAGAAATTATGATTTTGAACATTGAAATGACTGTTTAAAAACATTTGTCATTATTTAACAAAAAATGCTTAGCTATAAATTTTGCATGTAAAATAATTTTATTTTGCGAATTATTCTCTCCTATTCGTCAAATTTTTATGAAAATTATTGTATTCGGATGGTTGTAGAGTTTTTTTTTCTTTCAGAAATCATCAGAATTGATATGAAAGAATCGAAAATTTTCATACTACGCCAAAAGAACGGAAAACAAAATTTATTTTCTCTGTCATTTTTTTAAATAATGCCAAAAAATTTTGGAAATTTTAATTATTTTTATAAAAAATGGAATATTTAAATTGTTAGTTCAAAAAACTAATTCTCTATAAGAAATCGATAAATAAAAATAAAATTATTAATATTTCGGAAAATTAAATTGAAAAAGAATTTTCGATCAGCCTTCATACGAGACATGAAGAAAGAAAGTGAAAACAGATTTCGTGTGTACGTAATTCAACCTTCATCGGTTCGAAGAACAATAAGTTTCAAGTACAACACCATGGTAGAGATGGCTTACTTTGTTTGATAGAATATTAAAGGTTTTAGGGAGTTTTTAGTTATTTCGAGGGGCCTTCCTAAAATCCCAAATGTTTTTATATGATTTCATCAGAAATAAAAAAATTTATAAAAACAAAATTTTAAATTTCTTAAATTTCTTAACTTCTCTTCGCAGAATATACAATTTGAAATTTTTTAGAATATTTAAAAAGATATAAGAAAATATTTAAAAGTGTTCTTTATTCTAAAATGATGCAGAGCCCTCATTCAATCAATCATCAATTTTTTCAGGGATTTTATAGGACCTCTAGAAGGTTGTTTCTTAACATTCGGATATTTTTTTAAAGTTTTATAGAAATCTATATAGAAATCTTTATAGAAATCTTCAAATATTTTAGTAGTTTTCAAAGAATTTATGCACAAAAATTGAGGGGTTTCTTAGGGTTTCAATATTTCAAGAAATATGTAAATATCTCAAAGTGCATGTACAGATTTAAATTTACTTTGAAATTTCACGATTTTTGAAACCATTTCATGGATTTACAATAGATATCAGAAAGTTTATTTTTTGGATCCACTTTATTGTACTTTCTTTCGTCCAAAACTATTTTCTAAATAGTTCTTGTGCATGGTAAGTATATAAATAAAAAATAAATAAATAAAAAAAAAATTGTTTGAAACATAACTTTATTTTTTTTCAAGTGCATAATAAGCTTTTAAACATTTATCTTCCAAGAATTTAGCAATTTTCAGCACATTTAAAAAAAGTAGGGGTGCTTTACCCCCGCGTAATTTTGTTATTTATTTTTGTTTCATTAATTAAAAACATATATTTAAAAGACATTTGACTATAGGAAATTGTTTACAAAAATGATTCACTTTATTCCATGAGTAATCTTATACTGTTCCCGAGGTATTTTTTTATAAAAATTATTATTGAATTAAAGAAATATATTTGCCAAGGCCTAATTTTTCGATGACTTCATACAAGTAATTAAAAATTGAGTTTCTTCCAATAATCAGGATTATATTTATGGACTAAAAATTAGACTAGTTTCACATGAATATTTTATTTATTCTCATCCAAGCTTCTTTACGGTGAAAGAAAAACAATTTCATACCTCATATCTACTATTTAAATTGGTAGATAAAAAAAATTAAAATTTTACATATCATTATGCTGAAATTTTGAATTCTATTCCAATAAATATTAAGAAATTAAATTTAATAAATTAATTAAAAGTTCATCAAAAAACTGTAATACTTTTCTTAATCTTTGAAAAAGTTTTTTTTTAATTTAAATTTAAGAACTTTGATTTGTAAAATTGAAATTAGTTTTTAATTTATTCTGGTTGTCTCTTTGTTCCAATAAATTAATTTTTTTTATGTAATCCCCTTTTTCACCGAACTTTTCTACCAAATATTATAATTAATGTAATTCAAAATAAAAACTTAGTTTTTCATGAACATTCTAAAAATTCACAAACAAAAACTTTAATTTTAACCATGTTTTTTGAAATTAATTTTTTTCTGACCATCGCTTCTTACCAAATTTTGAATCCTTTTTGCATTTTAATAAAAACTGCTTATTTTTTTAAGGAAAACATTCCCTACGACTCTACTGTTTTTAATTTTGGAAGTAAATTATTTTTTGTCTTAAATCCTTATAAAAACTTTTATGTTAAGAAATTTTTTTAATCAAAAGATTATATTTTAACATTATTTAGTTCTTTTAAAAAATGGAAACAGTAAAGTTGTAGAACATGTTTTTTGAGAATGTTTAAAACATTTTTTTATTTGAATTGACATCAGTTATAATATTTTCATTCTTAAAATCAAGGAAAGCCTATTTTTTTAAATATCTGACTTTTAGCACGACAAACACCTTAATTGATCACTTATCTAATTTTAATTTCGTATATGCGTCAAAAACTAAAAAATTTGGAATTATTAGATTTTGAATTCTATGAACCTTAAAAGGATTTTTTTCATAAAATATAAAGGTTTTTATTGTATTTACAATTTTTGAGGGTTTTTTTTCAAGGTTTTCTCAAATAGCATAGCATTCTATTGAAATGTTCAAAGAAGTAGTTGTCTATTAAAAAATCGAATTTTCGAAATAATATTTAAATTTTCAGAAAAAATAATATTTTCAAGCTAATATGATAAATTAAAACAAAAATGAATTCTCCATTAAAGGGATCTGCCCAAGAGATGCTTTTTCAATCCTAGAAAATTGTTTTCCGAGAAATGGAATCGTTAAATTTTCAACCAAGCAGCCTAATTTTTAAAACAAATCTAAAAAGGCTCCTTTAATTTTCCACCAATTTCCAACAAAATAATTAAATTTTCTACTAAAAAAATTATTCCACAACCAATGGATGAAATTTGTAACTAATTGTTTAAACTTTAAACCAAGTATCTGAATTTAGAACAAAAAAGATGAAATTTTAACAAAATAACTGCTTTTTCATCAAATTAATATAATTTTCAACCAAATACAAGAACCTTCGAGCAGAAGAAATGAAATTTAAAACACAAATATAATAGTAAACTTTTCAGCCAAAGTTGTTGATTTTCTTTTCTTGCCTTAGTTTAGAATTTAAAAACTCGGCAATCGCACAATATAATCGAACATATATAGGTAAGTTCGTTTAATTATACAGGGTGGCTAAAAACTACCAAAATCTCTAGATATCTTTGTGGTTTGCTAAAAAAAAGGTCGTAACCTACGTAGCTTTTAACGAGAAATTCAACGGTGACCTTGGATTTGACCTTCAACCTTATTTTATAGGTCTTTTTGAGGTCAGCCTTGTTTTTAAATAGGAAGCCCTATTTTTTATGCTATAATCCAAAAGAGGGTTAACGTGACCTCTACATGTCAAATAAACGTGAAAGTAAAATGTCATATAACCTCGTAGGAATCTCGTTAAATTAGTGAAAACAATTAACAAGATCCAGTTTACCCTTGACCTAAGCAAATACTCTAACGTAAAATTTCCCCTTCTTTCCGATCCTGGCACCAAAAATAGAGCTCCGCATTTTAAGAAAAGCTGACCTCAAACTGACCTTGTAAGCATCGTCCAAGGTCAAATCTAAGGCTACCGTTGGATTCTCCGTTGACAGTTACTTAGGACATGCCCTTGTTTTTTTTTTTTGTTGAATAGACAACAGAGATTTCTTGTGGTTTCCATACTTTTTCACCACCCTTTATTATTATTTTTGTTATATATGTTATATACACGATGACCCATTTTAATCTATAATCACAAACATCTTCTAAAATACTTTATCTACGAAGAAATGGTTCCGACAAAGGTTGTCCAGGATCGAGGGGGACAATTGACTCATCCATGAACTTTAACCTTAAGGTCAATTTTTAAGGTCAAATGGAGTGAAGACCCTTTTCTTAAATGAAAACCCCCATTTCCGACTGCGGACTTGAAAAGAGCCTGAAATTTCACGTCAAAAATAACCTATGGAAAATCGTTCTTGTAATTTTTGTATCTTTTCAAGGTCACGAAAACCATTTTTTTACAGGTTACTTTTAACGTGTAATTTCCCGTTCTTTGAAATCCGCGGTCAAAAATAGGCGTTTTCAGTTAGAAAAAGGGTCTTACCTTCAGTTGACCTTGAAAGGTAACCTCAAGTTCCAAATTTATGGTACATTTAAATGTCCCCCTCGGTCCTGCTAAACCTTTGTCGAAACCATCTCTTCGTAGATAAAGTATTTTAGAAGATATTTGGTTGTTTCTCAGACATTTGACCTTCATTTTTCACCTTTCGAAGGCCACAAAAACCATTTTTGCAGCTTAATTTTGACGTGTAATTCCCCACTCTTTTGTTATTTGCAGCCAAAAATAGGGGTTCTCATTGAAGAAAAGGGTCTTAACTCTACTTGACTTGGAAAATTAAACTCAAGGTCAAAGTTGATGGTACAGTCATTTATCCCCCTCGGTCCAGGTTAACCTTTACTAAAACCATTTCTTCGTAGATAAAGTATTTTAGAAGATATTTTGGACTATATATGAAAATGGGTCACCGTGAATATAATTGCAGAAATAAAAGTTTAAAAAAATTTGAGTTTGGTTTTCCACAAAAAATTGTTTGATAAATTCGTGCGTGTTGAGAATGATTGAAAAACCTTGTGTGAATTATTTCAGTTTTTTTCTCGAGATTGAAGGAGAGAAAAAATGATCAACCACAACTTATCAAAAATGGTGGCTAACCGTTTTAAATTTTAGGAATAATTTTTTTTTTAATGCATGGTTTCAAAGGGCTCACTTACGTTTTGATTCTCTTTGGACAAATTTTTTGCATACTTACCTGGCTGTACCCTTCGTTCTTCTAACTGAAAATTTTGAATTTTTTTTTAACAATTAGAGTAGTTGGTTGAAAATTCATCTTTTCTGTTGAAAAAATAAATATTTTATTTTTAGCATGTCGAATTTCTACTGGCCTACCTAGGTAAGCATTAACAATTTTAAAAATTATAAAACCTTTTCGAATTGTTGAAGTTTTTATTTCCATTTTAAACAAAAGGAGTAATTTTCATTTAATTCATATTCGCAATGACTGATTTTAATTCTTTAATAATTTTCTACTGTCTGTGAGGTTTTTATAAACATTACTATTATATTCAGGAGATACTATTGTTATTTCTAATTACCCTTTTATCAAATTCAAAGTCAATTAAAATCATATTAAATTAGACAAATATTTTCTATGAGTCTGGACAAGAAACTTGAAACAACAAGGGGAGATATAAGACGTAGTAGGATATTTAAACCATTTGTTGATGAAAATAAAAGTTTTTTGCAGAAAATTAATCTTCCTATTTGGAGTATTATCTTTTTGGTTTAAACATCATCTATTTAGTTAGAAGTTTATTTTTTTTTATGTAATTTTCAGATGTCCTGTTAAAAGAAATTAAAAATTCAATCCAAATTAAAAGCGCAGCTTGATTTAATAAGTATGTCAAAAAAAACTTCGAATAATTATTATTCCATATGTACATTCAAATAAGATTCGTTTCAAATGAAATCATTGTTTTCCTCCATGTGCTCTGAACAAAAAAGACGACAAAAAATTTTATTTTCCACATACTATGTAGATTTTTAGATGACAAAAATGTACATTTTTCTTATCATCATATTTTAGGTTTAAATTCCATACGATTGAATATTTGTTAATTAGGGTAGTAACTAAATTAAAAATTAATCCTCAAAAACTAACTTCTTTGTACATGATCGGAATAATTTTTAAGATGCTCTGCTACTCGTAAGGTTTTTATAAAAATTATTCTAATTGATAAGTAGTAGAGTTATTCTTCCATATTCTTTCATATAACAAAAATTAAATTATTAGCCAAATAAATAAAAATGTTTTTCCGCTGTAGGAAGATGACATGCTTGAATTTCATGTTTGAAAATCTGACTTCTCATTGTTTGAATAATGTTAAGAATTTAAAACACTAGAAGTTTAAAATGTCTATACTTTACAAGAATTTTTTAATATTTTACGTAATTTAAAAGTTTTTAGGGTGTTTGTGATTATTCATAGTGGTTTCTTAAAATTCTAGAGGATTTTTATGTGGTTTCCACAGATATAAAATTTTTTATAACCAATTTCTAAATCTCTGAAATTTTGATACAGTTTTCAAAATTTTAAGAGATTTAAAAATATTTCTGAAGATTTTACAGGATTTCGAAAGTTCATGCTGGTTTTATTAATTTTTTCTTGAATTTTAGAAGATTTGGAAGGATTAATTTATGTCAGATTTCATGTAATTTAATGAAATCTTACAATAATTTAGTGGATCGCGATGAATTTATTCACAAGAATTCAAATTTTTTGGTAGGATTTAAATAATTGAAGAGATTTTTAAATACTTCAAAGTACTTCTACAAACGTAAACTTATTTAAAAATTCAGGGCTATCAAAGACAATTCATAGTAAGGCGAAGAAAATTCCTAAAAATAAAAGCGAATAAAATATCGCATCGAACTGCCATGGTCTATTTAAAAAATTTTGTTTATGTAATAAAAAAATAAAAAATTTAAAGCATTTTGGTTTTAAAATAATGCTTTAATTTAATCAAAAATAACTATAAAACTAAAATCAATCATCCAGAAAAAAATTCTAACAGCAATGCGAATGATAAACAATTTATTGAATTTGTTATAAACAAATAAGTGAATGTAAATTTTTTAACGTGGATAAGCATTGAAACTAAATTCGAACAATGTATGGACAAAAGCACTTGTTTGGTGAAGTAAAAAAAGATAATAAATAATTGGTTATTTTAACAGCAATTTTTATAAACAAATATCCATTTCAGGTATTTTTGATGAAATAAATAAAGATTTTTCGATAAAATCATATTGATAAAACTTCGAAATAAAACCTATGTATGATATTTGGTCACCAAATAAAAGTTAATGATAATTTTTTAAACTACCTTAATTAACAAATGCACTATTTTTTTATTTTTGTAGGTAAAAATTTTATTTTTGCAAGTTAATTAACTGTAAATTTGTAAGTTCTTTTTTTTAACATTATAAAGACAGCAGAGAAATAATTATTGTAAAAATAATTGTTTGAGATTTTTTTATCATTCCATGTGTTTGTAAATAAAATAACGTTTTTTTACGGAAATTACTTCCAGTTATTTTGTAATAATTTTTTGCTATGAATTGATGACATTTGGTAATTGTTTAACCAAACTTAATTAATAAATGCAATATTCGGCTATTTTTCATAATTTATACTGGTTTTCTTTTCCAGTTAACTTTTAATAACTCATCCTATAACTTTTATCAATAATTTTATAAATATCCACTATTTTTATTATTATTAAATTATTATCCAATTTCGTTAACCGACAAAGAAATTCAAGTAGTAATTACGTTTTTTTATAAATAATCAATTTTGATTAACTTATGGCAAGGAATTATTGCTAAGTAATTCTATTTTTAGTTCACAAGCAAAAAAATACTGGCTTTTAATTCAGTGGAAAAAGTTTTTTTTTATTTATAAATACATAAAATGATAAAAATGTATTTAAACAACTGTTTTATACAATAATAAATTCTCTACTGCCGTCAAACTGTTTTGAAAAATGTAGACAATCGAAAAAGTCAAGTTTGTACCTCTAAAAATATAAAAATAGTTTACTTGCTAATTAAGGTAGTTTAAACAATTATTAACTTTTATTTTGTGACCAAGTATGATGCTTATATTTTATTTCCAAGTAATATGTGATCGATTTCATAAAAAAAAATTAATTTGTTTCATAAAAAATACCTGATATATTTGTTTATAACAAATACAATAAATCTTCTGACATTTACATTGTTTACAAGAGATTCGAACAAGTTATTAGGATTTTATTAGCCCTATAATATTTTAGATTATTTTTAAAGATTCCAACGAATTTTCGAAGTATTTAAAAAAATTGTCAAGAGGTGCATTTCTCAACAACATTATTTCTAGAAGCAAAATGTTTTTGTTAAAAAATAATAAAAACGTTTTAATATGGAGTTTTTAAAAAGTCCAATTATACAATTTTCAGGAAAACTTCTACCATTTTATCTTTTTGCAACGTCTTTTTATTTTCCTCGAATTTTTCGAAAGTTCAATGATCAGCTTACAAGCATCTTGGTTTTCAAAACCATCTTCATTTCCCTGTATGTGTTTGCATTTTCATCAAAGCGAGAGCAGGTGGTAAGAAAACAGATTATATTTCATGTTTTTCATAAATTGGAATGTTAAACTATTCCTAAAGGCGCGCAGGTAATTAGGTTTCGTAAATACGAAAAAGTTCCAGATGTGAGATCAACAAGCTTCCTCCTTCCACCCTGGTTATTTTCTAAGATAAACGCAAACGTGTGGCTGAAGCGTTAAAAAAGTTGCTATAAATAGCTGGCATTTAGCAAGTCACTCTTGACAATTTATTTTTGACTTCAGTGCACTTCTTCGTTTTTTTCGGCCGAAAAAATGAAAATTGGTCCAGCTTGTCTTCTCCTCGCATTTGCTGGATTTCTGCAGGAATCAGAATGCACGATTCCTAGTAGCAGTGGTACATCTGGTATTCCTAGTAGCAGTGGTAGCCAAATTCCATCACGTATTAGCGGTAATATATTATTTTGCAATATAATATTTTGTATTTTGAATTGAGCTCGGGCTATGATTTAGGAAAATTGGGGAAAAAATCTTAAATTTGCAGAAGCCTTTGTTTAATCTAATATCTCGAAACTAAACCAACAGAATCATAAAAATCTTCAGGGGGTTCCCAAAACTAAAATAAAAACGTACGCTGCTCCATCTATCGTCGACAATATCTCGGGATTCTTATCGTTTTAAAAAATAATTTTCATGTTTAAGATTTAATAATTACTTTAAAATATATTTGGAAATTATTATTTTTGCTGAAAATTTAAGTATTCCATTTTCCGTTTGAAGTTAATCTTTGATAGTTGAAAATATAACTTATATTTTGTAAATTTATTTAATTTCTTTAAAGGCTGTTCTTTTTTTTTAATTAATCTTCTCCGTTAAAATTAATTTTTGTTGTTTTTGAAAATATATATTTTTTAGTTTAATATTCAACTATTTTCTTAAAACATCTTTTTCGGGGTTTGAAAGTTATTGCAGTTGCTTTAAATAAAAATTTAACGATTCGATTTTTTCTTAAATTCCAAATATTTCTGAAATTCATGTATTTTATTTGGTTTTTTTTTTATTAGTTGTATATTAAATTTTTAAACTGAAAATTCAACTATTTCATTTCTTGTTGAAAATTAGTCTTTTTTTGTTTAAAATTTTCAAATTTATTGATCTTATGAATTTTATTGAAAATACTCTTTCTTTCGGTTTAAGAAAACTTAACTACTTGAAATCAAAATTTAAACATTCCAATTTTGTTAAAAATTTTAACTTTTAAGTCGAATTTGTTGCATTTTTTTAAAACTCGTTTTTCAGTTGAAAATAATATTTGCCACTGGAAATTTAACTAACAAAAATTATCCTTTAAAATTTTTTCTCTCACTTTAAAGTTTAAAAATTTGGTTCAATATCTTAACTACTAGCCTCAAGTTAGAACTGATTTCCAGAATGCAAATTCGAATTTTTTTTTTAACAATTGTTTTTTTTGTTTGTTTGAAAATTAACTGTTTAAATGGACAAAAAAGGCATTCCATTTTAACTACAAAACCGATATTTTTTAGTTTAATATTTAACTAATTTTTTTTTAATTTATATAATTTGTAGAATAATTATTATTTCCTGCAAAAAGTTAGTATTTTTAGTGAATTTGCTTGCAATTGATTTCTTTAAACATTCAACTATTTTATTAAATATTTGAATTTTTTGCTTCAGAAAATTTACTGCTTTGAAAGAAAGTTTAATTATTTTATTCCCGCTTAAAAATTGTAACTATCTGAAACGGTTTTACTTAACAATTTAAAATTAAATACGCAAAAGTGTGAAGCCAAAATAGGATATTTTTTTGCCT
>JAAAKG020043135.1:0-18848 GCA_010014905.2 Druon quercuslanigerum
GTAAGCATCATTTGAGTTCCCAGATAATACGAAAATGTACATTAGATTTAGGAAAACTGTTTAATAATTTTTTAAAACAAATTTTAAAGAAAATATTTAAAAAGATTTTAGAACAAATTTTGAATAATAGATTACTATTTATAGATTCAATTTGCTTTAAATTATATCATTAAAAAAAAAATAAACTTTTGATCGACTAAAAATTAGACTGTTTTGGTTGAGACTTAAGTTAATAAAAAGAAAACAGGAAATTTTACTTGAAATAATGCAAATTATAATCTAATATTTACTTCATGAAATAGTAATATTTCAAAAAAAAGTTTATAAGAAACATCATTTCTAACTGAAACTTTCTGGGCTATCAGTTTTGTATATCGAAATTTCCAAATAAATAATTTTACTTCGTCATAACATTTATTTCTAAATTTAATTTCTGACAGTAAAATTTCAAGTGTTTTTTTAATTCTGGGAAATAATTGTGTTTTAAAAATTTTTCTACCAAACTACAATATTTAAACTTTTTTACATTTTTAAAGAGAAAACAAAAATTAAATTGGGAAAAAGTTACTTCTAACAATTAAAAAAAAAATTAGAAACAAAATTTGAAATGGTTTAAATTTAATTTAAAAATAATCATTTTAAGTTTTTAGGATTTCAAAATGCGTGAAAAAAAGTATGGAAGACTTTAATACAATTCTTTTAATTTTTCAGGATTTAAACACAATTTTTATTGAAGTTTGCATGACTTCAGGAGAATGAAAATAATTATAGTCTTAAGATTCATGGCAAAATGTGAAATAATTTTTTTGAATGAATTCTAGGAGAAAATTGAAAAAGATTACAAAACATTTTAAATTATTTTCTAGAATTTAAAAAAAGAGTGTACATGATTTAAAAGTAAATGTTTTCTATAATGCAGATTAGAACAAATTTGAATAAGTTTAAGAGATACGTGAACGTATTGAAGCGATTCAAAAATAATAAAAACGTATAAAGTAATTTAAAAAATGTTGTAAGGCTTGAAGAAAATGACAAAAAATGTATACAGATTTTTTTTGCAAGATTTTAACCAAAACTCTAGAAACTTTAAACAAATTTTTAAAGTTTTTAAGTAAATAAACAAATATTCTACAAATTCTTAGGAAAATCGTTAAGATTTTAAAGCAAATTGCTTAAATTTTCGATGATTTCTCAGAAAAATTAGAATTTAGGATATTTTGAATAGATTTAAAATATTTTAAAACTTGGAAAAAATTCCAAATATTTATTGAATATTTTTTATTTCTTCCAAACTTCTAAAAGTCCCAAATACCTTTTAAAAAGGCTTGAATTTTTCCTAATAATTTGAAAAATCCAGTAAAATTAATTTTTTTCTGGTCTTCTAGATTCTTTTTTGACACATCCAACATATTCAAAAATCTTTTCTAATTTTCTTAAGAATCTTATAAAATTTATATTCATACAAGCTTAAACCCAAACTGATAATTTTTCTTTTCTTGAAAGTAATTTCAATATTTGTGTACCTAAAAGAAATATTTAAAATGCATTGAGTGTTGCATCAAAATATTGTTTTATTTATCTCTATATAGCACTTTATCTTAAAAAATAAATTTTTTTACTGAGAAAATGTCTATCGTGTTTTTAAAGATGATACAAAAAATTTTACGTAACTGGGGTGAGGGTGGGAGGTCCATCTGTCACATTTTTTAAGGGGGGGCTGCAAAAAATGTCGAAAATAACGCTACATAATATGTGAAAGCTCCCTTATCAAATTTTTTCTGATGCATTTTCACGAGTAAAAAAAGCCTACAACATCCGCCAAAATTACTTAGTCATTTCTGTGGATTTAAGAATGGTTTTTTTTTAAACACAAATTTGTTGGATTTAAAAGATGTCATCATTTTCCTACTGAAATCAAATTATTTAAGAAATAAAAAATTGTTAGAACAATTACAAATCATTTTCAAAGTTGATGAAGTTAGTGAATCATCGAATAAATAATCAAATAACGTTTTTCCAGCGTTTTCGACTTACAATATACGCCTATAAACGATAACATTGTTCCAAAATTAGAGAATTAGAATTAGCGTCATTTTGATTCTATAGATATATTTCATTTGAAAAATGGAATTTAACCAATTTTTTTAGCCTAAAATGTCATTTAACATTGTAAATTGCTTTTTAAATTAACTATTTTTTTTGTTTAATCTATCCGTTTTTCCGCTGAAATATGTTCAAATAATCGAAAATGGTTCCAAAACTAAAAATTAAAAAAAAAAATCAATATAGATTACTAATTAGAAACGCGAGCATAATGAAAAATTAATCTTTTTTTAAGTACCCGTTCACGGTGTAAAACATCGAAAACCCCCAAAAAATTTACTTTTTTATATTAAAATAAAAGAACCTTAAATTGTTTCAAGTTGAAAATCTACATTAAAATTTAATTATTTTTTGCTAAAATAACCGATGTCCGGTGAAAACCGTTAACATAACCTTAAATTGTACCAACGTTGTAAATCTTCGGTGTAAAAAAACATAACAGAAAATTCTTTAAAAAAGTTGTCAACTTTCTTTTAAATATATTTTATTCATTGTTTTGATTTTTGTTCAAAAGATACAATTTCATCTGAAAAGCGTAAATATTTATGGTTTAAAAAGTTAACCTTTTAAATCTAATAATTTTTTATTGCAAATACCCCTTTCCAGTTGAGACACTAACTTAAACTAAAATTTGAGAAAATTAGGATTATTTACGATTATTTTTGTTCAATATATTCGATTTCCGATTAAAAAAAAATGTTAATATAGCCTCAAATTGTTTCAACATTGTAAATATTCTCTGAAATCTATATCAATATTTTTTTTCGAAAACTGCTAAGCATAACTCCAGTGTAAAAGAACATAACCTAAAATTGTTAAATCGCTCTAATCGTTCTTCAAAGTATTTTTTTTTTTAATTTTTCTTGAAAATACGAATTTTATTTTGAAAAAAAGTAAATATTTCTTGTTAAAAAAATTAATCTTTTAAATTTAATAATTTTGTATTAAAAATGCCCATTTCCAGCGTAAACACTAACACGAAATAAATTGCAGAAAACTAGGAATATTTATAATAATTTATATGCAATATAATAGAGTTCAGATGAAATAACATTAACATAACCTCAAATTGTTCAATATTGTAAATCTTCTCTGACGTGTATATCAATATTTCATTTCGAAAACCTAAAATTTCTAAAAGGTTGCTAATCTTCTTTGAAATCTTATTTGTTTTATTTTATCAAATATTATTTAAAATTTTCGATTTCCTCTGCAAAACGTAAGCCCTTATTTTTAAAAAAGAAATTAATTTTTGAAATAAAATAATTTTTATTAAATATACCCGTTTCCAGTTTAAAGCGCTAGCATTGACTAAACCTGTTGAAAAACTGGAAATTTTTATTATGACTTTGTTTAAAATTACCAATTTCCAGTTAAAAACGCTAACATAACCTTAAATTGTTGCAACATTGTAAACCTTTGAAATTTATTATTTCCTCCTAAACCCGCTAGCTTAACTCAAAATTATACCAAGCATAGGTAATTTATTTGAATTTTAAAGATTTTCTATTACAGTACCCATTTTCAGTGAAAATAGCTAACATAACCTAAAATTGTTCCGACATTGTAAATCTTCGAAATTTATTATTTTCTTCTAAACCCGCTAGCTTAACTTACAATGATACTAAAAATAGGTAATTTATTTGAATTCTAAGGATTTTTCATTTAACATACCCATTTCAAGTGCAAATAGATAACATAACCTAAAATTGTTCCAACATTGTAAATCTTTGAAATTTATTCTATTCTTTTAAACCCGCTAGCTTAACTTACAATTATACCAAAAATAGGTAATTTATTTAAATTCTAAAGATGTTTTATTTAAAATACCCATTTCTAGTGCAAACAGCTGCCATAACCTAACATTCTTGAGAAATTAGAATTCTTGTTCAAAAATGCTATCTTACACTATAAAATGTAAAAAAAATGAATGGTGAATTAATTGATTCTGATTGATAATCTGAAAATGTGATAGCATCGTAGTTTCTGACATGGATTACGAAGTTGTGACTTAAAATAAAAATTTGGATAAATATTTGTTATTTATTTTTAAGAAAAACGTTGACTGAACCTCAATTTGTTCAAAAATTGAACATATTATTTGATCTTTAATGATTTTCGTTTGAAAACACAAATTCATGGTTTAAAACTTAATCTAAAATTCATGAAAATTACGGAAATTTTTATGGGTATTTTGGTTTAAAAATGTTAAGTTCTAATAAAAATTAATGTTAAGACAACATACAATTTTCAGGAAATTTAGCGTTTTATAATACTCGGGTGGTTCTAGTTTTTTGTATTTACAATATTATGGAACTCATTTGAGGAACACTTTACTTCCTTATTATAATAAATTACCAGATATGTTTGCTTTCTCAAAGAGGAACTTGAAACGAAATTCTAGTCCTCTATTCAAATTTGCTGTTCCTAATTTAATGAAAAACAAGTTTTCAGCACGGTCATTTTTGACCTTCACTTTATATCTTCCAGTTTCTAAAAACTGACAAAGCCTGAGCCAAAGATCGTGGAATAATTTCAAATCCCGATTACTCAGTCAAAACTTACGGAATAAAAGGACATCCTTACCATCAACGAATTATAAGAAGTATCAATTTTGATAAAATCATACGGCTCTCTGAAATATATACCTAACAAGCATTTGTACAAATGCTGAAAACTTTCTAAGAATTTACCACTTGTTGCCCAACATTCAAGAACTGCAATTGCTCGATGATTGTTCTCGTAAAAATGCATGCCCAGATTACAACAATAAACCAGATTTACTATGTACATACTCGTACGATGCTTGAAAAAGCTTTTCTCATGGCTAATGTTTTATGGTAAAAATATTACCAATTTTAAAATCGAATTAAATTATGAGCACTTCGAAGGAGAGTTATTCGCCAGATTTTTCAGGAAAATAAAACAATTGAAACCCTAACAAGTAGGTAATGCTAATTGTATAGACTGGAGTGAAAACTTTTAACTTTAATTACGATTGGAGACAATTCATAAGATTATTTTAGGGCTAATTTTAGAGCGGGTTTTTGATGATAAATGGCCTATGGTTAGTGTCTCTTTTTATTTAAAAAAATAAAAGTATATTATTTGGTCCTTAAGGTCGATTCATAGTACAGTGCAATTACAATTTTTTTTGCAGATAATCAAAAATTGCTAGCAACTTGACACATTTTGCACAACAAGAACTGTGATTTCTAAAAAAGATTGGACTATTGGAAACCTTACCTTCTCAAGCTGCATCTTTAAAGAATTTAGGAATGCATAATTGTAGTGACGTTGACAACCAAATTGTCTTCTTGTCATGAATGTCTATGTTAATACATCTTCAAAGATTAGATCTTAGCTATCAAAATTTTCTTTCCGACGCACTTCTACTTTTGTGTTTAGTAGAAACAATCTCCCAAAATTGCAAGAAACTGACGTATTTGAACTTATCATATGAGCCAAATGATGATATCATTATTAATTTCTACCTTATTGAGAATTCTCTAATCTTTAATTTCACAAAAAATGCTGGAAACCTATGAACATAGTCATGAAATCTATAAAGATAATCATAATAAAAATAGTTTTCTGCTTCATATTAATCCAATTGATATTTTAAGATAGTCGTGGTTTAACGGATTGTGGAGTTTCTAGTGTATATAATATTGAAAAACTGACTTATTTAAGTTTAAGAGAGTCGGACAGAACAATAAACCCTCTCCTGGAAAAATTAACAAGTTTAATAGTATTAGATGCACGTCGACTGCGAGCACATAATGTAGCAAAGTGTCCACTAATTACGAACAACTTTTTGGATGTTGCTATTGAGGTTGCTAAAACTCGAAATTCGAATAATGAACTGGATTTATATGTTGCAGAAACTGAACTAGATATGAAATCCCTGGATCCTAGATGAACCTTCTTTCTCAAATATCACTAGTTCAAAATGTATGGAACTTGCGATGGAAGTTACAGAATATGGGATTAAAGATCTATTTATGTGTCAATTTTCTTCCATGAAGAATCGGCGTTATTATTGTTATTATATTTCGGTTATTTAAAATTACAAGAAATTATTAGCTCTAATAAAAAAGTCATATCTTCATCATTACTTTTCATTACTGTGCAATTACATACCCTACCCTATTGAAAATTCCGTCTGAAACTATGCCGGAAATCGGAATAGTAAACGATCCTAACGACGTGAAACGGTAAAACATTTAGTGTAAGTATTTTTTTTTATTATTAATAAAAAATCCACAAATTTCAGAATTAAAGTTTTTAGAAACCTCTAAACATATAAAAAAGATTCATAAACATTTTGTTTCTATCTTAAGTCCATTAATTTGTTAACCTGCGCATTGAGAATATAATGATTCATCTCTGCTGCATTCCCCTCTAAAGAAGGATTGATCCTCTGAAAATCTCTGCATCAATTTGAAAAATAATTATTTTCACAGGTGGCAACAATTCAGATAAATAAGACATTATGATATTTTTAATGAACTTACCGTTGGATCAGAGAATCCTCAAGGGAGAGTTGAGATACGGGGTACTTAAATTCTGATTGGCTGCGCTGTACCGGAACTAGTTGACACTTTATCGAATCTGATTGGCTTGAGTAGACGCGATTTTCAAATCACGGTTTTAATTGCAAGAGGATGTCTCAACTCTCCCTAGAGGCTCTCTTCGCTAGATAAATTCCAAATACTTGAAAAATGTTTCTCGTTCTTAAAATCTCCACGCCCTCAACAAAGACTGTTTTTAATCTATTCAAAGAAGGAAAAAATGGGTATTTCGATCTGGATTGAATATCAAAATAAATTAGATTGTTCCGGTACGGTACGAGATTGTGATTTACACATAAGAAAATTAATCTCAAGATTTACATCATCTTCGGGATCCTTAAATCGAGGTGTAACTTTTGAAATATGAAGCCAGAATGGCGGTGTATACCCATGTATGAAATGTGGGAAAATCACAATAGTGTCGGCAAAAGGGGAAAAGTTAAATCACCGTGGCATACATGTAATACGTAATAGTTAAGGAAGCGTGGGAGCGCTCTTTTGCTAGGCTCGTTCGTCCGGCACGTTATTGTGCTTATAAATATAAGGCGACCTCTCTCTTCGAGGAGGTGCGCGTTCTTCAGTTCCGGCTTCCAGTCGCCTGACAAGACGCTATTAATATCCCATCCTATTCCATCTCATTACCTCTCTTTCTCACTCTCACTGTTACTCCCATTCTTCTCTCAGCCAGCTCCCACTTTGCGTCTTTGTTTTCCCCTTCTTGTTCCATATTTGCTGTCGTCCCTCGTACCTCTCCTCGGCCTTTGGAATCCCGATTCTCGCATAACATAGACTTTATTCAATCCAATCAATATTCATTTAGTCAATCCGAAAATAACTTGATGAATTCAAATAAAAGTGAGAGAATTTTCCTCTTTAAGAATGAGAGATTAAATTGATACGAATCTGTTATGACCTGTTGGACAGGAGTCGAGCTCTATAGACAATAGCCTTGAGATACCACAGCAATCAGTTGATAAACGACGTTATGGTGGTTGGTGGTCGTCGCCATCGTTGTCGTTGTCGTTGTCGACAGTGGCTCGATTAATCTCAAATCTAAATTGCAAGGGAGAGTCTGGAAGTGGCCTAGTCTAAGGTCTAAGCTCAGGAGATAGGTGCTAGGTCCTCGAGGAGCAAAAAAAAGTTAAGAGTCGTAGGTCAACAGCACGCTCAGGCGATATAAATCAGTGGCACTGGCACGTTGTGCAACTGTTGATTTATCGTCGTCAGAATTCGATATCTTAGCGCTCAGTACTCTCGCCAAGCCGCCTTCGCATGCTCCTGTGTATCCATAATAATAACAATAATAATAATAATTTGGCATGCTACAAAGACTTTTAAAGATGTAGCGGGAATTAAACATCAACAACGTGCAGTAAACTTAGGACACTTAAAAGAATTGATGCCTTTCAATAACCATAGGTCAGTGCTCTTAAAATGTAGCCACAGTCGAACTGCGCATGCTTCGTGAAACACAACTATACTTGTTCTCTAAATCGGCTCCAGTGACAAAAAACAACAGTTTCTTCTAGAGTCAACTGTCCGGGTCAATTATGCGGACTATACTAAGAATGTGCAGGGGTTACATTTTGGGAACTCGGAGCACTTCTATAGATACAATCCAGAATCCAAGGGCCTTTTTAGAAAATAAAGACAACATCTTATTCCGGGATTTTATTATACATAATCAGTATTCCCAAGCCAATTGACTCAAGATCGTGCAAGGTAAGAAAAATGGAGGTAAAGTCTACATCATTAAGATTGCTTCTCCACTTAACCGGAACTCGAAGGCAACTTATAGAACCGAGATTCATAAGTATAGCAAGCTAAATCATAACGTAAAGACTATATGGCGGATTGTAGAACATGTTTCTATTCATCCTTCAGTGATTTTGTCTGCAGGCAATGATAGACTAGATCCACTTAAATTCTATGTCCTGTGGCATTTTAAGTATCGATTGTGTAGCAGAAACGCTTGATAGATAAATTTGCTATTATTTTTTGGACTTGAGTAGCTTCTATAAAGAAACGTTTGGAAGAGTAATCCGCCATTATTTTTTGCAATTTGAATGTCAGTTATATTGTAAGAACGTTTGAAGGGGTAATTTGCTACTATTTTTTTCACGAATTGAGTAGTGTTTATAAGCAAAAACGTTTGGAAGATAATTCCGCCATTATTTTTTGCTACTTGAGAATCAATTATATAGTAAGAAAGTTTGAAGGGTTAATTCGCTTAGTGATGAGATATCCGACAAAAATATGGATGTTTTATGTTTCGATATTTTTTGTTTTAAATAAAAAAATAAAGATGAAGAATGTAAACAGATTTTTTTATTAAGGTTACAAAATGCTTATCTAGAATGATTCATTTATGTTTGTCATTCTCCTCAAAGATCTTAAAGAAAGTACGTTTGTAGAGAAAAAAAAAATATATATATATATATATATATATATATATATGGTAAAGCATCATTCGCATTATTTCAATTAAAAGCAAAAGTTGCAACGGTGTTACAAACACTTGAAACTACGAAAATAGTGTATTTTAAATGAAGAAATTAATTATATGCATCATTTTTAAATTACACATTGTCTTATATTTATTGGTATTACATATTTACTTACATGTTTACTTACAAATTAAAATTTTTTAAATTAATCCAACCTTTTCTCCCTTTTTCTATTTTCTCTATCTAAGTTAAAAGCAGGAGCAAATTTAAACGACTAAGAATGTACATAAACGCCACCTGCAGTATGTTTCCACAACATTGATTTTTACATTGCCCGCAAATCGAGTGATTTTCCCGGCAAAATGATTTTCGGGGAAAATGAGATTTGGGAAAAACGAATACCTACCTTAAAATATCGAAAGTATGACAAAATATCGATAAATTTTGATATTTCTATATCGATATCCCATCACTAAATTTGCTATATTTTTTTTTTTTTAAATTGAGTAGCGTTTATAAAGCAAAACGTTTGAAGATTAATTCTCTATTACTTTTTGCACCTTGAGTATCAATTATATAGGAAGAACGGGTAAAGGGTTCATTCGTTATTATTTTTTAGACTTAAGTAGCTTTTATTAAGAAACGTTTTGAAGATTAATCCGCCATTATTTTTTGCAACTTAAGTAAGAAGTATATATTTAAAACGTTTAAAGGGATCATTCGCTACTTTTTTTGAACTGGAGCAGCTTTTATAAAGAACCGTTTTGAAGATTAATCCGCCATTATTTTTTGCAACTTAAGTAAGAAGTATATATTTAAAACATTTAAAGGGTTCATTCGCTACTTTTTTTTAACTGGAGCAGCTTTTATAAAGAACCGTTTTGAACATTAATCCGCCATTATTTTTTGCAACTTAAGTAATAAGTATAGAATAAAAACGTTATAAGGGTTTATTCGCTATTATTTTTTAATGACCTAAGTAGCGTTATGAAGCAAAAAACGTTTGAAAGAATAATCCGCCATTATTTTTTGCGACTTGAGTATCAATGATACAGGAAAAACTTTTAAAGGGTTAATTTGCGATTTTTTTTGGCCTGGAGTAGCTTTTATAAAGAAACGTTTAGAAGACTAATCCGCCATAATTTTTTGCAACTTAAGTAACTAGTATATAGTAAAAATGTTTAAATGGTTCATTCGCTATTATTTTTTAATGACCTGAGTAGCGTTTATGAAGCAAAAACTTTTGAAAGATTAATCCACCATTATTTTTTGAGACTTGAGTATAGATTATAGTAGATTATAATTAGGTAAAAAGTGTAAGTAAACGAATTTCAGACCACTCTTAATCTCATTTATATGGAAGCATACAAAAATAAACTTTACAGAGACATTCTACCAATTCTCTTAATATGTTTAAGATTCCTTATGAACCTTCATTCAAATCCACGAAAATGTCTTAGAATCTCTTGAAATTCCCTTATAACAAAGGAAATAGTTTTTAACATATATCGAAATCTTTGAACGATCCGCTAAAGATCTCCAAAATTCAGGAGCAGTTTTACCAAAACCTTATGATCCGAAGATAAATTTGATCTCAAATCAACATCTTACAAGAAGGCTTAAACGTTTTTCTACAATTGTAATATCTTTGACTCAAGAGGCACATTTTAAATTATCCGGGGCTGATAGAAAAAAACGGGTTCGCCTGAGAAAAGCTGAAGAGCAAAAAGATCATAATGTCTTGAATGAGGAAAGATGCCTTCTAATGAACTGTAACCATCATAAGCCTGAGATTTTCTTGTAATATTTCTTATTGTGTCGATATAAACTAACGTGAGCAGAAACTTGAGAGCCTCTGTTGGGAGCTGCGAGCAACATAAATACCACATATGATCAGGGCAGGTCGGCAGTACAGGCCATAGGGAGAGGGAATCCGGTTGTGGATTAGAGAGAGCGGAAGTAATGGAAATTTCGAAATGGCCTTCTCGATCGGTCCGGAGATAACTTTACAATTTCCTTGAGCTGATGGTGTAGTAAAAGTTTAGGTACTGATGACTGCGATGGCTTCAAGATAGCCTTCCAAAGAGACTGGTATTTCTGGTGCTTAAAACCTTATTTATATGTTGTACTGAATCTTAAGCAGAGTGATAATGTTTTGGTTACCTCATACACATAAATATGTTTTGTTTAACTTCTCGTTATTCCAGAGCACGTTAGGCATTACCGCGGATATCTCGATAAATCGATACACATTACACACATTCACATACACACCTACCTACCTACCTGCCTGCCTGCTCGCTTGCCTGCCTGCCAACATGCCAATCTAGCCTCGAAATAGAAGCGAGGAAACAAAGGAGCGCGAAAAAAAAACGAATCTGAAAATCACCATGTCGTGATGCTTCTTTTTATCAGCGATGGGACATTGTTTACCTTATACTTTGTTTTTACATTGTTTACATTGTACTCTCTCAGAGCAGAAAAAAGTTTGAGCACGTGACACTCTTTTAGAGACATGCAAGTGTTTATGAATATACGCTTATGTTTATGTTTACAACAATTTTATGATCTTTTTTATACTTTTTTAATTTCTCGTGCATAATTAGCTCTACTTAGTATCTTTTAAAAAGGGGCGCTGACAAGGCCATGGTTAGTGTTACTATTTTGAATAAAAAATTTTGAATTCTAATGTTAATCAGGTGTCAATGGGGCTTTAAAATAGGGGTATCTTATACTACCTTATACTATATGTCGTTGTCTTTCGTTGTTAAAAGTTCACTTATATCTTTAAAAATGTTATTATTTGGTTGAAAGTTTGATTTTTTTGTAGATAATTCACCATTCTAGCTTGAAAAATCAACAATTTGGTTGAAATTGGGGTGGGCTTTTCTCTTGATTGAAAAATCTTTCTTAGTTAAAAATATCATTTTGGGTTGATAATGATCTATTTTAGTAGAAAATTGAACTATTTGGGTAAAAATTAACTTTTTTTTTGTTGAAAATTCATACTTTCAGGTTCAAAATAATCTGTTTTGTTAAGGAATTGTCTTTTCTTTTCCTGCCTTCATTAAAAATTCAACTACTTAATTAAAATTTGAACTAATTTGTTAAAAATTTATTTTTCTTTGGTACTATATTCCTTATTTTAGATGAAAATTCATGTCTTTAGTACAAAATTCATCTTTTTCATTGAAAATTCAACTTTCTGGTCAAAGATGCATCATTTTAGTTGAATATTTATCTATTTGTTTGAAAAGTAAACTATTTTGTTGTAAATTCACTTTTGTTGTTGTTATACAATATTTTTTTTGTCCAAAAACTTGACTATTCCATTTTTGATTGGAAAATTAGTCTTTATAGTTTAAAATTCGACTATCTGGTTTAAATTTTATATACTTTATCGAAAATGCGTATTTTAAGTAGTAAAAGAATATTTTTGGCTAAAAATTAATCTCTTTGGTTAAAAATTTAACTATTTTGTAAAAATTAGTTTTATTGTTGTTCAACATTAACTTTTTAAATGAAATTATAAATTTACATTTTTGGTTAAAAATTTATCTTGTTTATTTTTAAAGTCAACTATTCGATCGAAAAAGTTCTTTCCTTTTGATTGAATTTACATCATTTAAATTTAAAATGAAACTATTATATCGAATTTTTTTGCAAATTAATTTTTTAATTACATTATTATCTATTTTATTTTTGGATTAAAATATATATTTTTTAGTTTAAAATTGGACTGTCTGGTTCCAATTTTATATACTTGGTCGAAAATTTGTATCTTTAGTAGTAAAATAATATTTTTGTTAAAAATTGAACTATTTTGTTGAAAATTAGTTTTATTGTTATTAAAAATTAACTTTTAAAAATAAAATTAGAAATTTCCATTTTTTGTTGAAAATTTATCTTTTTTATTTGTAAAGTCAACTATTCGATCGAAAAAATTCTTTCTTTTTGGTTGAATTTAGTTCACTTAGATTTAAAATTAAACTATCATATCGAATTTGTTTGTAAATTAATTTTTTAACTACAAATTTATCTATTTTATTTTTGGATTAAAATTTATATTTTTTAGTTTAAAATTCAACTATCTGAAAAATTTACATATTTCTTCAAAAATTCGTCATTTTTCGTAGAAAAGTTATCTTCTTGGTTGAAAATGATTATTTTTTATTAAAAATTCAAGTTATTTAAAAAATATTTGATCCTTTTTCAACAATTAATTTTCTTACTACAAATTTCAATATTTAATTAAAATTTTTTTTTGCATGTTAATTTTTTCAATAGAAAATTTAACATTTATTTTTTTTTTTTAATTTTAGATCAAAAACTGAATTTTTTGGTTGAAATCGTTTGTAAATTAATTTTAAACAAAATATTTATCTATTTTATTTTTGGTTGAAAATTTAGTTTAAAACTCCACTCTGGTTAAATATTTATATATTTATTCGAGAATTCGTCTGTTTTGGTAAAAAAATATAATCTGCTTAGTTGCAAATTATTCTTTTTTATTTAAAAATCAAATTAATTTTTAATTAAAAATGTAAAATTTCCATTTTTGCTTAAAAATTTATCAACTTTTTTTATGAAAATCAACTATTCGGTTGAACAAATTTGTTGTTGTTGAATTTAACTCTTTTATATTCAAAATTAAACTATTTTATCAATATTTTTAAATTAATTTTTCAACTAAAAATGTAATTATTTGATTTTTATTTCAAAAGTTAAATTTCTTAGTTTAAAATTCATCCATCCGGTTGAAATTTGTATATTTGATAGAGGATTCGTCTTTTTTGGTAGAAAAATAATCTTTTTAGTTGGAAATTATTCTTTTTGATTTAGATATCAAATTGTTTTTTTTTAACTAAAAATTTTAATTTTCCAATTTTATTTAATAAATCATAATTTTTGTTATTAAGATAAACTATTTGATTCAAAAGTTTTATTGTTGTTAAATTTAACTGTTTTATATTTAAAATTAAACTATTTTATTAATTTTTTTAGATTATCTTCTTAACTAAAAATTGAATTATTTTATTTTTGGTTGAAAATTGAAATTCCTTAGTATAAAAGGTAACTATCCGACTAAGATTAATATACTTAATAGAGGCGTCGTCTTTTTTAGTTAAAAAAAATCTTCTTGGTTAAAAATTATTCTTTTTGATTTAAAATATAATAATTTTTTCAACCAAAAATTTAAGTTTTCCATTTTTTATTGAAAATTGATGATTTTTAGTTGAAAAAACCACTATTCGGTAGAAATGGTTACTTTTGTGTATAAATTAAACTATAGTTCTATTTTGAATTTAAATTAAAATAATTTTTTTTGCCTAATTTTTTTTTATAAAAAATTTCTTTACAATTGATGGGAATTTGGTTGCATAAGTTTTAAGAAAAAATTGTAGAAAGAAAAAAATAATTTCCTGAGCTTTAGAGATTTATAGCCCAATATAGTATTTTTTCTGGATAGTGGAGACATAGGTATAATAGGAAAGAGGGGACAAAAAGAGAAATAAATGATTTATGATTGACAAGGATTAAGAAAAATTATAGAGGTGGATAGAGGGGAAGCTGGGCAGTGATAAAATGGTATTTAAAGAGATAGGAGTGAATGTGAATCGAAAAAGTGATAGAGGTGGGTGGTGGAGGAGGTAGTAATAGGAAATATGGGATTGAAAGAGGAAAGAGTAAATGTCAGTAAAGAAAATGAGGATTGAATCTCACTTGACAATGATATAAAAAATAGTGGTTTAAAGAAAAGAAATAGGTGGTGATAGAAAAGAGTGGATTAAAAGAGCAAAGAGTAAATCATGATTGACAAAGAGACAGAAAAAGATGGAGGTGCATAGTGATGAGATAGGCCGTGATAGGTATTGGAAGACGTAAGAGTGAATGTTGATTGAAAAACAACTGGAGCTGGCTAGTGGTGATATGGATAGTGGTACGAAAGAAGAAATGGAAAAAGATAGGTGTGAAAGTCGATTGAAAAAGAGATAGAAAAATATACAGGTTTGAATAGAGAAGGGGCAGGTGAGGACAGGAAAGAGGGGATGGAAAGAGATAAGTGTGAATCTCGATTGGCAAAGAGATGGAAAAAGATATAAGTTTGAAGAGAAGAGACAGAGGAGACAAAAAAGATAGGTATGAGTCTCGATTGACAAAGTGATAGAGAAAGATATAGGTGGCTAGTGGAGCGATAGGCAGTGATAGGAAAGAGGAAATTAAAAGCGATAGGTGTGAATGTCGATTGTAAAAGGGAAGGAGGTGAATAGTGGAAAGATAGGAGTAAATTTAGATTGACAAAGCGATAGAAAAAGATATGTTTGAAGAGAAGAGACAGGTGAGGATAGGAAAGAGGGGAGATAGAGATGGCTAGTGAAGCGATTGAAATTGATGAGAAAGAAGAAATTGAAAGAGATAGGTAATCTTCATCGACAAAAGAGATAAAAAACGATAGAGACGCATCATAGTGGAAAGATAGACAGTGATAGTTGCGAGGTTATTAGAAGAGGTAGGAGTGACTGTGGATTAAAAAACAGGCAGAGGTGAATAATGGAGAGATAGGTTCAGTAGAACAAAAGAAGGAATTGAAAGAGGTAGGTGTGAATGTGAGAAAGTTAGAGATAGAGATGGCTAGTGGAGCGATAGGCAGTGATAGGAAAGAGAGAATTGAAAGCGATAGATGTGAATCTTGATCGACAAAGAGATAGAGAAGGATAGAAATTTTGTATCGTAATCGGAGAGATAGAAAAGAGATAGAGGATACATAGATGACGGATGGAAAAAGAGCATAAAGTTCATTTAGCTGAAAGGATCGATGCAGCTAATTTAATTTGTACTTAACGGGAGGGAATGTTCCCAGGAGAAATCCCGAAGTTAGCATGCATGAGGACCAATCAACTATTTTTGGAGTGTGTGGTAGTGTGTGCGTGTGTGTGGTAGTGTGTGTGCTGATTTGGAATAAGGCATTGTGCGCTTGGTTCGAGAGGCAGTAAAACGCAACGGGAGCGTGAACGCATTCGTCTGGATTGTGATCTCTAACCCGCTCCAAGGCTATGCGGAGGGGTGGCAATAAATATGTAATTTATATCTCACTAGCAGTACGGATTGCGGCAGCGACACTTTCAAGCATTAGCATACACCATTGTTGCGTGCCTGGTATCACGAGCCAAGCAGTGCACGCCCGTTAAATCAGCTCGGCGGAATTTTTTTCATCCATTTGTCGAGAAACGACGGGGGTCTCGATAATTTACTGTAGCAGTCTAGCTGCTAGCACTCGGTGGCAAAGGCTTTATTGCTTTCGCAACTCTGATCAATCAGGGAACAATGCCTGATTATAGTTCAAAAGTCTTTTTCCTAATGACCTCCTCTCAGATTTTTATCTTTTTATTTCCGGGTATTAAAAACGTAAACAATTTTTAATTATTCCTCTATAAGAAAATTGTTAATATAGAGAGGTCATACCATATTAAAGCTTATAATTTATTGTCTCTAACAGTTATGGGAGCGCCCGGTAGCACACGTATTACGTCACGCTATTTTCTGTGATTTTTGACACTTATTACATTTTTTGACTTTATCTTTTGGCAATTTGTGTCATTTCTGTTAAATCCTTTCTTTTTCTCTTGTTTTCAAAAAACTTTTTTCTAGTTTTGTCGATTCAATTTAAAATTGATTAATGCACCCCAATAATAACATCCAACCACTCTTGGTGAAAAATGAATTTTTTTGTTGGTTAAAAGACTACTATCATTTTTTTTCGTAAATAATCACCTTTGGTTTAAAATACTACTATTTGTTTGAAGACTTAATTATTTGTTTAAAAATGCAAGTACTTACAGTTGAAAGTTACACTACTTGGTTAAAAACCCATTTATTGAGTTCAGGAAGAATCTCTTTGTTTGAAAATTTTACTATTTTGTACAAAGTTTATTTTATTTTTAGCTAAAAATTAATTTTAAACTAATAATTCAACTATTAAATTTTTGCTATGAAATTTATCTTTCTTTGGTTTAAGATTCAACTATTTGGTTAAAAATCGATCTTTTGTAGTTAGAAATTAAATAACGTGGTTGAAAATCCATGTCTTTTACTGAACATTCATCCGTTTTTGCATAAAATTAATCTTATGGGTTAAAAAATGAAATTTTTGGTTAAAAACTCAATTCTTTAGTTGAATGTTAAACTCTATTCTTTTAAATTAATTTGTTAGATTTATCAATTTAGATGCAAATTCATCTCTTAGGTTAAATATTTAACATTATTGTAAAAATTCGTTTTATTTATAGTTTAAAATGAATTACTGAACTGATGATTTAACCATTCTATTTTTGGTTGAAAATTTATCCTTGTCTGTACAAAATTAATCTTGTTTGTAAAAAAATCATATTTTTGGTTAGAAATTCAACTCTTCGGTTCAATATTGAATTTTTTTCTTGAAAATTCATTATTTTAAAGAATCATTACTTTAGATCAAAATTCATCTCTTTTCTTAAAAATTGAACTATTTTGCTTAAAACTCATTTCATTTAAGGTTAAAATTTTTTTTTAATCCAAAATTTACCTATTTTGTTAAAAATTCATTTCATTTGTAGTAGAAATTTAATTATTTAATCAATAAATTAACAATTTTATTTTTTGTTCAAAATGTATCTTTTTTAGTTTAAAATTCAGCTATTTTGTTGCAAATTCTTTTTTTAAATTAATTTTATTATGTTAAAATGCACATAGCTATTTTCATTTTTGGTTAAAACTTTGTTTCTGTACAAGTTGAAAATTCAAGTATTTGGTAGAATATTCGTGTGTATTTGAACGATTCTACTGTTTTGTTTAAAAATTCAAATATTTATTTGAAAATTTATTTATTTTGTTGAAAATTTAATTATTTATTCGAAAAATTGTTGTTTTTTTTCATAAAGAAGGACTTTTTAAACGAAAATTGTAATTATTTCATTTTTATTTAACAATTCATACTTTAGAAATTGTAAATAATTCTTTGAAAATTCAACTATTTGGTTGAAAGTTAATGAATTTTGTTGAAAATCGTCTTCTTTTATAGAAAATTAATTCTCTATGTTAAAAATGTATCGTTTTTGGTTAAAAATCTCTTTCATAAATTTCAATGTGGGCTAAGTGAATAAAGGAACGAAGTCATACAGTACTATAGTTGGTATTTAAAAAAAGAGGTATAGGCAGTAGTAAAAAGAAGATTCTGTAAAGATTGAAGAAGGAGAATGTGGTAATTTGATATGATAGTATGACCTCTATTAGGCTGTAGATCAGAGATAAGGGAATGAAAAAAAGGAAAGAGATTGAGAGGTTACAAGAAAGGTATATAAGATGGAGGTTAAGATTAAATTAAGTACTTGAGCGAGAAAGAGGACTGGGAAGTTTGAGAGGTTGGAAGGGAAAGAAAGTGGGAGAATGGGAAAAGGAAAGAGGAAAGTAAGCGAAAAATTTGTTGAAGGAGGTTGAAAAAAGAAGAGGGAGGGTAAAAAATCAACAGGATGGAATGATCGGAGATGAGACTGTATCTAATAGAAATTAGTGGAGAGAGACGGGAAAAGACAATCATTAGAAAGATGGATTATTGAGGAATTAAAAAATAATAAATGGTTCCAGTTGCATGTTGATGACCCGTTTCCAATTTCAAAGTACTTTATATCTTTCCGGATGCATGCTAACGAACCGTTTCCAATTTCGAAATACTTTATCTCGTTCTGGG
>JAAAKG020043146.1:3713-17753 GCA_010014905.2 Druon quercuslanigerum
AACCCATTAAGAAGAGTTTTCAATAAAACAGTAGAACTTTCAACCAAAAATGATGAATTTTTAACAAAACTGTTGAATTTTTAACCAAACAGTTTCATTTTTCCCGCGCAAGATGAAATTTCTACTAAAATAAATAAGTTTTTAAATTAAAAGTCAAATAAAAAAAATATAGTGTAATGATTATCCAAAAAAAATTTCTTTTGACTTTTCCACAACAAAATATGAATTTTAATCAAAAGGTAATTTTTCTACGACAAAAATTGCATTGAAAATCCAAAAAGACGAATTGACAACCAAATCATAGTTAAATTTTTATCCAAGAAAGGTGAAATTTACGAGTATACTAAAATAGATTAATTTTTAAATTAAAAGACAAATTTCCAAAAAAATATTTGTATTTTCATCCAACAAGATTTTTATGTAATGATAATGATAATAATTATTTTTAAAATTCATGAAAATAATATAATTAATAATTTTAGTCGATTTTTCAACACCAAAATATGAATTTTAATCCAAAAGTAAATTCTCTACAAAAATAGTTGAATTTTCAACCAAAATGATGAATTTTTAACAAAACTGTTGAATTTTTAACCAAACAGTTTCATTTTTTCCAAGCAAGATGAAATTTCTACTAAAATCAATGAATTTTTAAATTAAAAGTCAAATTTAACAAAAATTCTAGATTCTTTTTTAATTCTCTACAATTTTTTGGAATACTCTGGAGTGCCCTGAAATTTTCTGGAATAGTTAACAATTGTAATGTAAATTATTTTCAAATATATCTGAAATTCTTTGGTACTTTTTAGAACATTTTTGAATAATTTTTAAAGTTCTAAGAATTTCAATTTATTAAAAAAAAACAAACATAAAAAAAATTTGAACGTTCTGAAAAAATTCCAGAACACTCTCAAAGATTCTTCAATTTTTTAGATACCTTTTCCACTTAATGGTGTAAACACCAGTGCTTGTAGGCTGTTCACTCCCAATTTTTGGAAAAACATAATAAACATCAGTTCCGGCTTCTCCTTCTCTCAAAACGGTTCCTGCTAAAATGCATTCTTCAGAATCTCCCTCTTTCTCAATTGAATCTCCCTGAAAAAGATGTTTCTTCAGTTATCCCCTGTAGAAAATTATTTAGTAGAAAACTCAAAATATAATCTGGCTTCGAAGTGCTCTATGAAATTTCAAAAAAGTAAAAAAAACTATCTTTCTAACAAAAAAACATCCTCAAATATAAATTTTTCATACGTTAATCTCTCTAATTTCCTTCCACTACTTCTCCTTTTTTTTTTAAATTTATTTCTCCTTTTTTTTTAAACTCAGCCAATTGAATTGTAACAAATTATAATGCAATGATAATCAGTTTTATTAAACTCAAAACAATTTTCAATAATATTTTTATCAAAGTGAAAAAATTATTCTGTAATCATAACCATATTTTTTTTGTTATTACTTTAAGAAAAAATATAGAAGAACTATTAATGCAAAGTTTAGGATTATATTTGAAAATAATAGTAATCTAAAAAAACTCTGAACTTTTTAAAGAAGTTAAAATAGAACTTTTGCTTTTCCCATTAAATCTGCAATTTATTTTCATTTAATTCTTACATTTTGTCTTATATTTGCCGTTTCCTTCAGTTATTAAATATTTAAAATTTTATGATTAAATTTTTGTTATAAATTGAACACTTCTTAAATTAAAAGTTAAATTATTTTTATTTTAAATTGTTTAAAATGCCTTAGAAAGCTTAAAGAAATATATGTTATAACGATTCAATTCTTTCTCTTTTTTTAAATCCTGTAAAATGGAAAATATTGTTCAAAATTTTGGAAATCTTTTTAAATATTATCCTAAAATTACTTCTTCGAAACCAAGTCATTTTAAATTTTCTTAGGAATCTCAAGAAAATGTTTTTTGTTCTTTTGAAGCTTTTCATAATTCTTACAAAGCTTCTACATTTTTTTTCGAAATCTGCAAAAATCTATATTTTGTTTTAAATTGGGCCGTGGTCTATTTCGTTTAAATTATTTTAAAATATTACAATGTTTTAATTAATTTAGAATCTTCGCAGACCTTCTGAATATCTCTTCAAGTTAGTCGATTTTTCTCTAGAAATTAAAGATTTTCAATATTTATTACACGTCATAATTCAACAATTTTACTTGTAAATTATTTTTTTTTTTAATCGAACAAATAAATTTGTATTGTTCAATATTTAGTTTTTTTTTTGTTTTAAAAATTTAAGTTTTAATTATCGATTGTACAAAACAAATCAAATATGTCTAAATAATCAGCAATTGTTACTTTTCTTAATTACAAAATTCCAAATTTTAGTCTAAAACAATATTTTTAATTTGATAAAAGTTTTTAATTATGAATATATTATTCTAAAGCAATTTTAAAATAAAAAATAGATTATAAACTTTAATCGGGCGTTTACATTTCTTTAAATACACTAAAAATTTCAAAATTCCAATAGCCCTTTGAAATAGAAAAATATGATTTTTTTATGAAAAATGTTTCAAATTAATTTTGGCCATGTTTTTTGCATTTGAATTTTTTCTGAACATCGCTTCTTATCAATTTTTGAAAAATAACGGCATTTTAAAAAATGACGGTTAATTTTTTCCGTGAAAACATTCTCTACAACTCTATTGTTTCCAATTTTTAAAGTAAATTTTTCTATGGCTGAAATCGTTAGAATGATTTTTTCTTTATGAAAACATTTTGAAACACATAATTCTATTTTTAAATTATTTAGTTTTTTTTTTAAACTGGAAACAGAAGAGTTGTAGACAATATTTTCTCGGAAAAAATGCAATCATTTTTAAAAAATGGGTAAGAAACGAAGGGGAGATAAAATTCAATTGCAAAAAACATAGTTAAAATGGTTTCTTTTTGTGAATTTAAACCTTTTTTATAAAAATAAAGGTTTGTTTTTAATTTTAAAAGAATCGTCTTGTAAAATCAATTATTATTCACTTGTTAATCCTTAATTTGTAGTTCAATTTCAAAAATCATTATAATTTATATTCATTTTTGAGCTATATTTGGTTCAAAATTAATCCCTTTGGGTAGAGGATTCAAACTAATTTTTAAAAAATTCATCTTTTTGGTTGAAAATCCAACTATTTCATTGAAAGTGAAAATACTTTGTTAAACATTCATTTATTTCTTTGACAATTTATAATTTCAGTTGACGAACCTTTATTTTTTTCAAAATTTAATTATTTTGTTGAAAATTATGTTTTCTAGATGGAAATTAATTGTTTTTACTGGAAATTTAAATCTTACAGGTTTGATTTTAAATTTATCTTAAGTTGAAAATTCAAAGATTTTGTCAAACATTCCTGTATTTTATTAAAAATTAGAACTTGTGGTTTAAAATTCATGCATTTAGTTAAAAATTCGTTTATTTTGGCAGAAAATTCATCTTATTCATTGAAAATTGATCTTTTAATTGAGAACTATTTTTTTCTTATTTAGAATTAACTTTTTTAACTGAAAATGTAAATGTTCAAATTTTTGTCGACAATTTATCTTTTTCGATAGAAATTTAATCTTCTCAGATGAAAGTTATAACATTTCAGTGAAAATTTACTTTAATTTTATCGAAAAATAAGTTTATTTCTAAAAATTTAATTTGTTTATTTTTAGTAGAAAATTTGTAATCTTTTTATCTTTTTAGTTGAAAATTTATATATTTGATTAAAATTTTTTTTTTAGAAAATTCATATTTTGGGTTTAAAATTTAATTATTTTGCTGACAGTTCATTTTTTTATTTAAAATTTTTCGTTTTTACTGAAAAATGTACTTCTTCTTTGTTTTGTTAAAAAATCATTTTTTTTTTTGTTGAAAAAATCTATTTTGCTGATGATTTTTTTTTACTTTTTTGTTTAAAATGAGTCTTTTTTCGTAGAAAATTAATCATTAAAGTTTATAATGCAGCTAACTATTTGGTTAAAAATTCATATTTGTGGTTGAATATTCATTATTTTAGTCAAAAATTTATTTCTTAAGTTCAAAATTTATCTTTCTGATTTAAAAACGCAACTATAAATTGTTTAAAATGTATTTAGAAAAAAACGTGTTTGCTTTACTATTATTACTGATATATTGTAGCAACCCGGAATGTGTAATGCGATTAATATGTTTTCTATTACTTTAACTTGTTTTACCTTTTAAATTAAGCGCCGTTTCAAATTTGAAGCTATTCATTTTCCCGCGAAATTTTAAGCCTGTAATTATTATTAATAAAGATAAAAAATAAATATTTTAAATTCTAATTTCCAGCACGAATTTTCAAACAAATGAAGATTTTTCTCTCAAGAAAGAAATAAAATATTATCTAAATTGTTGAAAGCTTAAGCCAAACTACGAATTTTCTCTACAAAAATTGAATTTTCAAACAAAAAATATAACTTTATAGCAAAAAATTAGTTTTTCACGAAACTTATGCATTTTTCCCAACAAAAATTAAGTGACAAAGGCAAATTTTCAATTGAAAAAGATCAATCTTAAAAAAAATGGATTTGCAGTTAAAAAACTAATTTTAAACCAAAAAAAGGCTTTTCCAATAAATAGTTCAATTTTATAACAAAATTAAAATAAATTTTTAATAATGTGTTTTAACTGTTACTAAAATAGTTGAATTTACAACTAAAAAAGATTAATTTTTAACGAAATAGTCAAAATTTTAAGCAAAGAGATGAATTTTCAACTAAAAATATAAATCTTGAAAAAAAATGATTTCCATACAAACTGATTCAACCAAAGCCTTCAAACAAAATTGTTGAATACTCAAGCACAGAAAAATAATTTTTAACTAACAAGTGTCATTTTCATAAGAAAAATTCAATTTCTGCTAAAATAGATTAATTCTTAAATTAAAAAGATAAATTAAAAAAAAGGAGTTAAATTAAATAAAAGACAACAATTTCTTTAAACATGAAAATTCATCCAGAAAAGATTTCAGTTCATTTTTCAACACCAAATTATAAATTTTAAACAAAAGTGAAGTTTCATCCAAAAACTATGACTTTTTAACAAAATAGTTTAACTTTCAACCAAACAGTTGCATTTTTGTCCAAGAAAGATCAAATATTTCTCTTAAAATAGGCGAATTTTAAATTTTAAAAAATTTGTATCTAGAAAGGATTTTAGTTCTCTTTTCAAAACTAAAATATTTAATTTAAACAAAACATAAGTTGTGTTGGAAATAGTTAAATGTCCTATTTTCTATTTTACAATCAAAAAGTATGACTTTTCAATAAAATTGTTGAATTTTCAAACAAACGGTTGCATTTCTATTTAGGAAAGATGACATTTCTTCTAAAACAGATGATATAAAAGAAAAAAACCTTTTCAAAAAATAGTTAAATTTTCAACCAAAAAGTTGCATTTTCTGATTTTTAAACATCAAAATAAGTTTCTAAGAAAAAAATATCAATTTACTGAAAAAAAGTGGCAAAGAAATAAAAAAAAGTGTGGAACTTCGAAGCCTGTATAACAAAATACATAAATTTAAATATATAATATAAGAATAAAAATACTCCCAAGCTGAGATTCGAAACCAGGTCGTTAGATTGTAGGTCTGTGGCTTTTAACCACTAACCTACGGAGAACGAGATTTTTTTTTTTCAGAAACCAATCTGATGACCTGGGTTCGAATCCCAACGAAGTGAGAGGGTTTTTTTTCACCGACTGAAATAAATAATGTTATACTAATACACTTACCAATTCTACTGAAGTTTCTATAATTTTGATAGGCCAGGGTGAAGTGCAAGTAATATGCGGCATCATAAAGAAGGGCTCGTTAATAAATCCCTTAGTCAGCGGTTCGTAGAGCATCGTGTAAAACTGAGTCGTAATTTCAAACGGTTTTACCACACACAAAGAATACTTCATTTCACTCGAGCCTTTTTTGAGATCAGAGTTTGAATATTCCAATTTTATGGAAAAATTTCTACTCCCTATTTTGTGAGCCCTAACGTAAATTATTCGCTCCACTAGTATGTTTTCCTCAATACTGGCGATTTCTACTAATAGATTTGATTGCTTATCTTTTGCGTTTAAACTCAACTCGGCTGTAAGAAAAAAACATTTTTTTTACGATGTTCCTTTTTTTTTAGTATTCCTGGTTTATGTATTAATACTCGAAAAGTGTTAATTTAATATTATATTACTTCAGTCTGTAAAAAAAAATCCTCTCCAACTGGGATTCGAACCTAGGTTTTCAGATTGCCAGTCTGTGGCTCATAACCTACGGAGAGCGATATTATTTTTGAAGAAACCAATCTGAAGACCTGGGTTCGAATCCCAGCGGAACTAGAAATTTTTTTTTCAATCACTACAAGAAATATAACTATATAATAAATCAAAAATAAATACATATACAATATATTACCTATATTGCCTTATTTACAAAATAATTAAATTTCCACAAAAATAGTAGAATTTTTAATACAAAAGGCCAAGTTTTCAAAAAAACAGTTAAATTTTCAATTTAAAAAATGACTTTCACAAAATAACTAAATTTTTAATAATTTAATTCAATTTTTTACCAGATACTGGAATTTTCTCTCTGATGAATTTTCCACCAAATATGCGAATTTTCAAACAAAAAAACACGATTAAACTAAAAACAAAAAAGATGAGTTTTCAATCAAATTATTCCATTTTTTAGTAAACAGTTGTATTTTTATTTTAAAAAAACATGAAGTTTCAATCCAAGAGGACAAATTTTCAACGAAACAGTGAAATTTTCTATTAAAAAATTACTTTTTTTTACAAAATAAATAGATTTACGACAAATCAGTCGAATTTCTTACTAAATACTGGAGTTTTCTATCTAAATAAATAAATTTTTTCACCAAATGGTTGAATTTACAAATATAAAAAATTAAACCTAAAACAAAAACAGTTGAATTTTCAATTAAAAAGGGAATTAAAAACAATAGTTTTTTCGGATTAGAATTTTCAACAAACTAGTTTAATTTTTAACTAAATGGTTGAATTCTCAACCAAAAAGATGAAATTTCGACCGAGAAGATTAATTTTCTACAAAAAAAAAAGAATTATTAGCAAAATACGTTTATTTTTAGGTAAATAGAAAAATTTTTAACTGAAGAATATCAGTTATCTACAAAAATTGGAAAAATTAAATTTGCAGTAAGAAAATTGATTTTAAACAACAAAATCTTCAACAAAATAATTTAATATTTCACCGAAAAGTATATTTGTTAACAAATAAATATTTTTCAGTCAAGAAAAGTAAAAAAAGTTCATCCAAATGGTTGAAATTTCAAGAAAAAAGTATTTTCTGTAAAACAGTCGAATTTTGAATCCGAAAATATAAATTTTCAACAAAAGAGATAATTTTCAATTAAACAGATTAATTTTTAATGAAAAAGAGGACATTTCCACCAAGAATATTAGTTGTATAAGAAAAAGGCGAATCGAAGAAACTAATTTTCAACATAATACTTGAATTTTCAACCAAAGAGATGAACTTTTAACAACAACAAAATTTGTTTAACAAAGTGGTTCAATTTTTACATAAGTAGTTGAATTTTTAATTTAAAAGATTAAATTTTCAAAACAAAAAAGTTTTCAGCATAGCAGTTAAACTTTGAACCAAGGAGATGATTTTTTACTTAAAATTATGAATCATTAATTAAAAAAGTTAAATTTTTGATTGAATTATATAAAGTTTCAACAAAAATAAAAAAAGAATTTTCTACCAAACAAAATTAATTCTCAACGAATAATGTAATAGTAGAGACTTCAACAAGAAATGCGAATTTTAAAACAAAATATTTAAATCCTTAAACAAAGAAGAATAATTTTCAAGCAAACAGTTCTAATTTTTATTTTTAAAAATTGAATTTTTTAATAGTTTAGTGAATTTTAAACTTAAAAACATGAATTTTCAACGAAAAAAAAGAATTTTTAGCAAAACAAGCAAATATTCAACAAAAAAGATAAATTTTTCAAATAAAATGATTTTGGTTTTAATAAACTAGTTAAACTTGTGATAAAAAAGACAAAATTTCAACCAAAAAGACGAACTTTCTACAAAACAGTTGAACTTTTATCACAAATGTAATAATATTGTACTAAAAAGTCGAATTTTGAGCAAAATAATTTAATTTTGCATCATAGAGACGACTTTTCATTACCTAAAATTATCATTTAGCAACAAAAAAAAATGAATTTTTACTTAAATAGTTCAGCTTTGAACCCAGAAGTTGAATTTTCGAACCAAAAATAAGATATTTCAACAAAATAGTTGAATTTGCGACCAAAAACGATGACTTTTTAATAAAAAAAATTGAATTTTTAATAAAAATAATTCCAATTTCAATCAAGTAGTTGAACTTTTAACTACATACGGGAGTTTTCAACCTGTGAAGATGAATTTTTGACCAATGAGTCGAATTTTACCAGAAAAACAATAAACTTCAATCAAAAACAGTTGAATTTTTAACCCAAAAAAGTCGAATTTTGAAAACAAAAAGATGAATATTAAATAAAATACATACATGCATTTTCACACAAATAGTTAAGAATTAAATATAAATTTCCAGTACAAAAATTAATTTAAAATAAAATCGATTTTCCAACAAAATGGTTATATTTTCAATCAAAAAGATTAATTTTTAACTAAAATAATAAATCACCACTAAATGAAAAATTAATTATTAAACGAAGTAGTTGAACTTATAATAAAAAAAGATAAAATTTCAATCAAAAGGAAGTATTTTTTACATAACAGTTGAATTTTCAACTTTTGGAAAATAGACGAATTCAACTAAAAAAATTCCATTTTCAAACAAAAATGAAAAAGTTTCATTTTTACTTAAAAAGTTACTTTAAAATAAACAAAATTCTTAAATTCTAAACCAAGCAGATTTACTTTTAATGAAAAAATAAATAAATTTTTAACAAAATGGTTCAACTTTTACCCAAGTACGTTGAATTCTGAATTTTAAAAATCAATTTTTAATTTTTTGAGATCAATTTTTCACCAAAGAGACGAATTTTCATTAAAAAATATAAATTTTTCATTAAGAACGTAATAATATATGTGTATAAAAAAGATTTTACTTTGAATATTCAACAAAGAAGTTGATTTTCTACCAAAATAGTAGAATTTTAAACACAAAGTGAGGAATTTTCAACAAAACAGTTGAATATTGAACACTAAAAAAAATTTTTCAAACGAAGAAAATTAATTTTCTACCAAAAAACAAGATTTATAAAAAAAGATATAATTAATTTTCAAATAATGAAAATCAATTTTAAAAAAATGGAAAGGTTATATTTTCAGTTTAAAAGTTACTCAAAAAAAAAGAAACGGATTTTCAATAAAATTCTTAAATTCTTGACTACGGAGATTTACTTTTAAAGAATAAATAAATTCTTAACAAAGTGGTTCAACTTTTAACAAGTACGTTGAATTTTCAATATAAACAATCAATTTTTAACTTCAAAAAAATAAATTTTTACCATAGAGATGCATTTTCAATCAAAAATATAAATTTTCAACCAAGAGCGCAATGGTGGATAAATCAAAAAATTATTTTATTTTCAAATATAAAACAGTTGAATTTTCCAAAATATGAATTTTCATCAAGGAAGTGAATCGCAAGCAAATAATAAACTTTTTTTATAAAAATATAATCATTAGGAATAAGCAACTGAAAAGACGGAAATATAAATATAAATAAAAGATTATATCAGGATGTCCGCAAAAGTTCATTTAAAATTAAAAGTTAAATTCAATTTTAAATAAGGTTAATCTTTATTTTAATTTTAAATTAAAATAAAAAAATTGCAAATTCTTTTAAGCTTACCAAAAATAATTATTTTAACTTTGTAATTGAAATTAAATTTAAGTTTTAAAAATCAATAAATTTAAATAAATCAACATGTATTAATTATTTATAAAAAATGATTAATTATTATCTATTAAAATAAATTTCATCAAATTTGCTGTTTCATCAAATAAATATTAAATAAATATTTTTCTAGACCTACTTGACTGTTCATTCGTGCCATCAGATAAAAGTGCGATTCGCAAAATAGCGCTCGCAATATTTTCATTGGTGGAAATTAATATCCTAAGTGGAAACCATTCTCCTAAGAGAGCCGGCTCTTCAGATTCGATTTTCATAATTACTTTCGACTCCTCGTGTTTTATCTGTGCGGTTGTTAAAGGCCTCATCGTATCGAATTCGCCACCTCTGAAAAATTAATTTTGTTCTTAAATTTTTATATAAATTTAAATTTAAAATAAAAATAAATTAAAATTAACTGCTTTGACTCAAGAAAGCTGAAATCTATATAAAAAAGATCAGTTGTCAACTAAAAATATAATAGTTAAGCTCTCCGTTAAAAAAATTACTTTAAAATAAAAAAACTATTTTTCAAAAAAATAAATAAATTTTAAATCAAAAAGATCAATGTCCAACAAAAGAAATTAATTTTTTATAAAAATTATTCATTTTTACAGAAATACATGAATTTTCAATTAAATATTTGAAAATTTCAAGGAATTTTTACCAAATAGTTGAATTTTCAAATAAAAAAGATACATTTTTAACAAAAAATGGAATTGCTATATTTTCAGTTGCAAAAATTAATTTTTATTCAAAAAAGAAAATCGAATTTTCAACAAAAAAATAATTTTTTAACCAAAATTATATAAATTAAGAACAATTAAATTTTCTGTCAAAAAAAATCAATTTTCGGTAAAAAATTTAATGAAAGTTTGATGAAAAATTAACTTTCGGAGAAACTTGAAAAATATCTAAAAACATTTCAAATGATTTCTTTAATCTTGTAAAAAGAATCAAGACCATTATTTAAGCAAAATTATTTAATTTTTCAAGATTAAAAGATTTTATAGAAAGAAAATTCGAGTCATCTTAAGAGCATTTTACAAGTTTTAAAAAGATTTCAAATTAATCTAAAATTCGAAAAGATTTCAAAAAATTTTAAAGAAAAAGTAGATTTTTGAAGATTTTGAAACAAAATATTAAGCTTATAAAGATTTTCAAATGTTCAATGATCTTCAAGAAAAGTTTTTAAAAATTCTAGCGAAAATTTAAACTAATCTATTTATTTTGAAAAATTAATTTTAGGATAATACTTAAAAAGCCTATAAACTATTACAAAATTCGAATAATTTTAAGATGTTTAGAAGGTTTACACATTTTAAACCATTTTTTAAATAATTTGAAATTTGAAGATTTCAAGAAATGTTTAAAGAATCAACTTTTCATGCATATAATTAAACTAAAGTTTAATCTCTTTTATTTTAAAATTCGACCGCTTCCTTAAAAATTTAATTATTTTGTTTCAAAAATCTTAATTGATCGTGAATTTAAAAATAAATTAAAATTTTGAAGAATTAAATTAAAATTATTTTTTTAACAGTGCTCGGATCGACAAGAAGGCTTCAAAAAGTCGCATTATTCGCATAAAATTACCAAAAAAGTCGATTTAATTTTGGAAAATCACCACAAAGAGACAACTCAATATAAAATTTAAAGTTCAAATTAGTTTTTTTTAAATAGTCTTTCAGCTTAAAGAATTTTTAGTAGAATATTTGCCTGTTTTGTTGAAAATTCATTTTTTTTGTTGGATATTTGTTTTTTGCTGAACATTTAATTTGTTCATTACTTTGCTGTAAACTTATTTTGCTTTATTAAAAATTAATTAATTTATTATCTATTGGCTAAAAATTTAAGTATTATGTTGATTTTTTTTTCTTGTTTAAAATAAATGTTTAAACTGAAAATGTAACATTTCAATTTTTGGTTGAAGATTTACTTCTTTAGTTAAAATTCGCCTTTTTATTATAAAACTAATCTTCTTGATTGAAATATCTTCTTTTTAATTAAAAATAAATCTCTTTCAATAAAAAAATTAACTTTTTTTTTGTAAATTTACAGAAAATTCGTCTTTTGGCTTGAAAGTTCAAAAATTTATATAAACTTTTCTTTCAAGCCTGAAAAATCTTTAATTAATGAAAATTCGTCTTTTTGGGTGGAAAATTTAAATTCTAGGTTGAATTTTAAACTACTATGCTGTTAAATAAAGCTTTTTTGTTAAAAGTTCGTTTTTCTGTTGAAAAATAATTTTTTTAATTGAAAATTTTACTTTTCCAATTTTTTGTTAAAAATTAATCTTTTTTAGTTTAAAACTCAACTATTTGTTTGAAAAATCATGTATTTTATTGATAATTTCTTTTTTTTGTAGGAAACTAATGTTTTTGGTTGCAAATTCGTATAATTGGTTAAGAATTCAACTATTTGGTTAACAATTTAACTATTTGGTGAATAATTAAAACTTTTTTGTTGATAATTTAATTATTTTTGAAAAAATTAAACAGTTTTTGGTAGAACTTTCATTGTTTAACTGTCTAATAAAAAATTAAAACGATAGGAAATTCAACTATTTGATCAAAAAATTATCAACTATTACATTTTTTTAAATTAATCTTTTTAGGTTGAAAATTGAACTGCTATGATGAAAATTATTTTCTTTTTGTTAAAAATTAATTTTTCGCACAGAAAATTTAACTTTTTGGTTAAAAATTCAACAATTTAGTAGAAAGTTAAACTATTGGTTTGAGAATTTATATTTTTGGTTAAAAATGAAATTATTTCGTTAAAAATTAAACAGAATTGTAGAAAGCTTGTTTTCTTGGCTTGAAAATTCAAGATTTTGGATTCAATTTTTTCTTTATTGACTGAAAAATCTTTAGTTTGCGAAAATGCAACGCTTGTTGAAAATTAGTCTTTTAAATGTGAAAATTTATCTATTTTCCTAGAAATGTCATCTTTCTTGATTAAAAATGTGAATTCTAGTTGAAAATGAATCTATTTTGGTTGATGATTCAACTATTTTGTTATAATTAAAATAAAACTTAAACCATTTTAAAGTTACCCGGAAATCTTACTGTCCATACCGGTAATTATTTTGTTATCCATAATTTTATTTTTCTTATCTAAAATAATCCTTACCAATTAAAATTTTCTCTTTTATCAATAATTTTTAAGGACATTTAGAAATTAATTTTATCATGAAATAAAGTAACTTATTTGGAAATTTCGATTTGAAAAATGCATAGTGCAGAAAATTTGTGGAAAAATTTGTCCGATCCGAGTCCTGAATTAATTAAATATATAATTTTCTAATTTTTCTAATTTACCGAAGTTGCTGTACTTCAGGATAGATCCGATCAGCAGAATTTGCTTCGCCTGTTGCAGAAAAGCGCATAACAACACAGCAGTTGTTTTCTCGACCTAAATAAAGGGATATGGCACTAATTTGCATTTCCGTTCCGTCAGTTTGTGGCGGAGTTTGAAATTGACAAAGAAATTTTTTTGTCTCTCCATCATGAAACACGAGGTCGTTTTGCTGACTTCCAGTTATAGCGAATTCCGCACTATGTCCTGGACTATTAACTGTGACGGAAACTTTGGAAAACTCGATATTTCCATTATATGAGTTCCTAAAAGAAGAAGAAAAATTTATTTTATTTGGAAAATTACAATTTAATTGTAATTCATCAGGAATCAAAATGTTCAATTTTATATGGGACAACTAAAATGATAAATCTCCCATATAATAAAATTTCGGATTAATAAAATTCTTTAAATATTCTTTACAATATTAGAGAATTTGAAAATTTCTGAATAATTAAATTCCCGAGGGACTGAAAAATTCTGAAAAATAAAATTACCGACACTAAAATTCATGAATGATAAAATTCCCGAATTTAAACAATTGATCTTTTAAAAATAAAAATTACTTATTTATTTCAAATGCCATAATCAAATAATTTTATTAAAAATAAACTGTTCAAGAATTCTATTATTCCGGAATTTTCTAATTCGGAAATTTTATTATTCGGTAATTTTTCAAACGGACGACTGGAAAATCTCGAAAAATAAAATTACCGACACTAAAATTCATGAATGATAAAATTCCCGAATTTAAACAATTGATCTTTTAAAAATAA